>MKEJ01066817.1:0-10342 GCA_001753735.1 Embelia ribes | reverse complement strand
AAATTTTGGGCATGAGATAGAAACGAATGAATAGATACATACATATAAACATATAGACAGAGAAAGAGAGAATGTACCAGCAAGGCGGTGCTAACAGCCGCACCATGCGGTGGCAATGGCGGCGGTATGATGTGAGGCAACCGGAGCGGTAAGCGGTAGCAGCGGAAATATTACAATTAGGTATATATATTTTTGTTACGAGGAATTTCTGTTAAGTGAGGAGATAACGTATTTGGTTTTAACTAGGTTGATGACACATGTGTAAATAATGAATTTTGTCTAACGGTATTTTCAGTTTGTAAAATAGATGAAATATTTCAGCCCTTCACACTTTTAGAATAAAATTATATTTACAGTTTTTGTATGTTGTATAAAAGGCAGTTGACATGCTTCTTTCTACGAGGAGCTTGCGTTCACACTGCCAAGTACAATTCTTACATTTATTACATGTGTTAATTTGAATAAATTAATATTAATTTTTTAATATTATATGGTAATATAATTAATTTGGAATCCATGAGTTTCTTGTATTCAACTTCACTCCAATATTTTATCATTTATTATAAGTGTTAATTGAATAGAATTATATTAATTCCTCATTCATGTTTATATATATATATATATATATATATATATAGTAATGATTATACTATTATTAATATACCTATGAGTTATTTCCTTCACATTGTAAATTACAATTTCACCCAAATTTTTAATTTATTACATGTATTAATTTTGGATAACATAATATTAATTTTATTAATATTTCTATTAGTATTTAATTATAGTATAATCATTAATAAATATTCACATATGAGAAATTAAAAAAATAATAATAAACATTGTACCGAATATTAAAATGATAATAAATTTATAAAATAGAATAAGATTAGCAAATACAATTAAAATACAATATAATAAAAGATTTATTTTAAAAGACAGTCCTTATTAATATTATAATATTACACTAAGTTACTAATTTAGTAAATATCAATTTAGTAATTTTTTATAATATTAATTTATTACATGAGTTATTATTTCGTAAAAACTCTTATAAAATATAGTAAATATTAGTTTTGCTAATATTTTTTCTATTATCTTAATATCATACTGCCAAAATATTTTTTCCATTGATACAATTTATGTTATTAGTTGAACTAAAGCATAATGCTATATGTTTATTAGTTTTACATTAAATTAATATTAACCAATATTATATGTATGATAATAAATTTAATTTTTTAATAGCAATATATCTTTTTTCCATTTTCCTTTTTTTGAAAAAGAAATATTTCTTTAATTGAAACATATAAGATATTTCAATGGTCATTATTTTTTTATATATTTTTATATATAAAACCTTACTCATATAAAAATAATTTTAACCTAATGTGTCTTTTTCTCTAAGGCAAGTGCCAAATAGTTCCAATCATAGCAAAAAGATCTATTTGATTTCTTTTAAAAACCTAAATATTAAATTTATAACATTTAAATTTTAGGAATAAACTTATAAAATTCCAATTTTTAGCAAACTTTTGATAATTTCCCTTATTTTTGTATAATACTTTTTTCTAAATTACACAAACATCTCTCATATTGTTGGCTCATGTGGCAAATTGCAATGACTTTTGGTTTTAAACACTTTTGCAGAATTCTAAAATAATCACAATTCACTTAAGGGTTTTGCTACTTTTAACTCAATCAATGAATATATGATAATTAAAGTAAAATGAGTTAAGAATTGATATATGAAAACATCGATTTTAAAATTGGTTCGGCCAAAGATCATCCACGTTTCCCTATGTCCATTTTTTCAAATCAAAATGCTTGAGGTTCCGTTAGTAACTAACAAAATAATTACAATCAATCGATTTTCCAGGTGCCGATTTCTCCACTTGAAAGAACCGTTCAAGTAGTGAAATATACCCATACCAAGATTTTCGCGGGCTAACCTTAAGCCCAAGAAGGCTTGCCAGACTCACCTCAAACCCTTGCCAAGATCTTTGTGGGTTCACCTCCTACCCAAGTTAATTTTTACGTGCTCAACTCATACCTTATGTTGAGTATTGAGATAATCCTTTAATTACTCTTACAATAACCTCTCCCTCACTTTAAATACAAAAATTAATTTGAGTCCAAAGATAAAATTCTAATCCACTAATAAGAGTGTATTATAAGAAAGTTGATTACATATCTTACAAGTAAGATTTATATAATTTAGCCTAAAACTTATATATGATTTGTTAGAGCAATTTCTTATTTAATTGTTGATGCAAACCTTCAATTGAGCCTCTATTCATAGGCATTGATCATCAACTAGCCATTTATAGCCGTTAGAAATATGACCATTATGTTCCAAAGAGCAGGGTGTACCGGTACACTAAAGTAGACTACCGGTACACCAACCAGCCTCAAATTGACCTTGATTCTTTGACTGTTGTCACACCAATTAGTCTGTTGGTACGCTAAGGTCTACCGGTACACTATATCGATGTACCGGTACACCAAGGCCAATTTTTCAACTTGGTATGACCACTACTTTGTCAAGTATTTTGAAGTTGCTTTAGAGGCTTTGCTTATGAATAAATTCTGAAACACTTAGTGAATAAATTAGCTCAATAAATTTAGCATTAATTAATTTAATTATTTCAACAATTGTCTCATTAAATATTATTTCATAATTTGGGTCAATAATCTCTCTCTTTTTTATGATGATAATCTTTTAAGATAATGAAATTAATTATTGCTCCCCCCTAATATGTGCAATGTGTAAATAAAACTTTAAGATTTTTGCACTTTGAAGAGTATGAAAGCACAAACATTTTTATAGAAATTTGAAATCGGAGTGCGCAATGAAGGTTTAAAAACTTGAGTTACAAAAAAAAATTATGCTCCCCATTTGTAAAATTTTTAATCAAAATATGGAGTATTTTTAAATGATTAGAAGAAAAAATTTCACCCTTATGCATAAGATTTGAAAATTTTTAATTTTTCCATAAATCTTAACTAAAGACAGTTAACTCTAAATAATATTAGAGCTGAGGCTCTAATAAAACTTGTTGGCCCATATGGTAAATTGCAATTGAGATAGTGAATTGTGATTTTAACACTTTTGTGGAATTATAAAATAGTCACAATTCACTTAAAGGTTTTGCTACTCATAACTCAATCAATAAATATATGACAATCAAAATAAAATGAGTTAAGGGTAGAGAAATGCAAACATCGGTTTTTATAGTGGTTTGGCCAAAGATCATCCGCGATCCCCTGCGTCCACTTTCTCAAGCCAAAACGCTTAAGGTTCTGTTAATAACCAACAAAACAATTACAACCGAATGACTTTCTGGGTGCCGATCACTCCACTTGAAACAACCCTTTAAGTCTTGGAGTATAACCTTGCCAAGATTTTTACGGGCTTATCTTTAGTGCAGATTTTCATAGGCTAACCTCAAATCCTTTTTAAGATCTTCGCGGGTTCACCTCCTACCCAAGTTGATTTATGTGATCTCCACTCAGACCCAATATTGAGTATTGAGATTATTCGCCAAATCCTCTTACAAGAGTCTCTCCGTCACTCTAAATACAAAGATTAATTTGAGTCTAAATAGAAAACTCTAATCCACTTATAAGTGTGTATTATATGAAGTTAATTACACCTTTTATAAGTGATATTTACGAGTAATTTAGCCTCAAAGTTTGTATATGATTTGTAATAGAGCAATTCCTTATTTAATTGTTGATGCAAGCATTCAATTGAACATCTATTTGTAGACCTTGTTCATCAATTAACTGTTAATAGCCGTTAGAAATATGACTATTATGTTCCAAACGGTAGGGTATACCAGTACACCAAATTAGACGACTGATACACCAACCAATCACAAATTGGTCATAATTCTCTGATTGCAGTCCAAATTCCCCCAATACTCGCATTATCTCTCACTCATTCATGGCCAGAAAAGCAAGACTGCACCGAATTTTACGACCCAATGCATCTGCTACCGCTTTCGCCTTTCCCGGATGATACTCTAGATCAAAGTTGAATTGATCTAAGTACTCCATCTATCCCCGCTACCTCATGCCCATATCACGCTGAGTAAACACATACATAAGTAATTTGTGATCCGAAAATACCTCAAACTTCTCACAATAAAGATAGTGTTGCTAACTCTTCAGCGCAAACACTATCGCTCCCAACTCTAAGTCAGACGTGGGGTTATTCTTCTTATGTATTTTCAACTGTCGTGATCAAAATCGGAGCATCACAATACACAGTATATCCCAATCCTTCTTTCGACGCATCACAATACACAGTATATCCCTTACCTCACTCTGGAAAGATCAAAATCGAATCTAAGAACAAGAGATTTTTTAATCTCAGGGAGGCTTCCTCACATTTCGAGTCCCACTCGAACTTAACTCCCTTCCGAGTCAATCTAGTCATCAGAGTTGCCAAATGCAAAAATCCAGAACAAAGCATCGGTAGTAATCCGCAAGTCCCAAGAAGCTAAAAATCTCAAATACAGACTTCGATCGCTCCCATTCTGGAACTGCCTCTACCTTCGACGAATTAATAGCTATTTCGCTATTTGATACCATGTGTCCAAGAAATCTCACTTCCTACAGTCAGAACCATACTTAGAAAACTTTATAAACAAGCGTTGCTCCCACAGAGTAGATAGAACAACATGTAAATGCTCACGGTATACCTCTTCTGTAGACGAGTACACCAGGATATCATCAATAAATACCACCACGAACCGATCAAGATATGGCTGAAACATGTAGTTCATCAAGTCCATGAATGCTACTGGAGTATTCGTAAGACCGAATGGCATCACTAGAAACTCATACAGCCCATATCGAGTACGGAATATAGTTTTCTTAATATCTGACTCATGAACTTGACTCTGATGATACCCAGATGAAGATCAATCTTAGAAAAGAACTGAGACCTTCTCAACTGGTCAAATAGATAAACGATACAAGGTAATGGGTACTTGTTCTTTACAGTAACCCAGTTCAGCTTTTGGTTATTGATACACATTCGCATCGACCCATCTTTCTTTAGAACGAACAATGCCTAAGCACCCCATGTCGATGTACTCTTCTAAATAAAGCCCTTCACCTCTAAATCATCGATATAAACTTGCAACTTATCAAGCTCAGCTAGTGCCAAACGATACGACGCTATCGAAATTAGCATGGTCCGTGGTATCAAATCAATCCGGAACTCTAGTTCCCTCACAGAAGGAAGCTCACTTAAATCCTCAGGGAGATTCGATTCCTAAACCCACCTCCTTTAACAAGAAAAGGTTAGCTAACATACACGCCAGACTAGCCTGCGATCTACATGAAAACGGAGGGAATATTTCGCGTTCTGCCTGATAACAAACACTGACACCATCAGCTGTCACCATCGACACTCTGTGCTTTTTACAATCAATAACGACATGGAAATAAGATAACCAATCAATGCCGATAACAAGACCGAATCCTAACATCTCGAGTACGATGAAATCGAATTTAAATACATGATCACATATAGTAAGCTTGCACCCACGATACACCTTCCCAATACGAAGGATGTGCTCCCTCGGAGTATCGACGGATATGGGCTCACGTAACTCATCTTAATGCAACTGCATCATGCATGTAAATCGTATAGAAATGAAGGAACAAGAAGTTCCCGTGTCAAACAACATGTGCGCCCAAGAAGAGAAAAAAGGAAGAATACCTCAGACCAAATAAGGCTCTGAAACATCCAAAGCCCGTGGCATAGTATAAGTACTGGTCTAAGACGATTGATCCTACTAAAAACCCCCACGAGTCCCACCGAAATCACGACCATCCCCACTGGCAGTACCCTCACTAGAACGAGCAAAAGAAGTAGGAGAAGGTATATACGACCTCCTCTGAGCAATCTCAGCGGAATCTGAGTCTGATTCGCCCCACACGAACCACTCTGCACTACGAAACCCTCAGGGTAACGTGACTGCATGTGTCCTCTAACCCCACTTTGTCGACACGCAATGAAAAGACACGACATTTGCTTATGGTACTCAACATCATACAATCCACACATAGGAGATCGCCCATAATCTTGTGAAAGATGGCAAGATTGGCTACAACTATAGTACCTCGAACTCTGTACCGAAGTACTCGAAGAAGAAGGATGGGCAGGCTAAGAATGCCCCCTAGAGAAGGAGTAAAGAAAGAATCGTGTAGGCTCTTCCAATCCCCACCGCCACCAACATTGGATGCCCTGCCACTAACCACACTGTTTCCACCACCGCTACTATGGTTTCCAATAAAGACTGCCGCATCAGACACGGGTAGGGAACTGGCAGGTTGGCTCGAAGATAGAGAAGGACGAGCATCGACTACGTACTGACTATCCATATGGCTCATCTCAACCTTCATAGTTTGCCAACACACTTTTCATAGGTCTCATACATACGCGCTACCACCATTGACTGGATAGAATGACATATTCCACTATCAAACTTTTGGATCCAAAGTTCTTCCGTCGACACTAACTCTGGAATATAAAAAGAAAAACTAGTAAATGTCCACTGATATTGCTACACTGTTGATGTCATCTATGTAAAATTAGTGAAATCAGCTTTCTTCATCTCCCGAAGAGTACTCGGAAAGAACTCATTAAAGAAAGCTTGTCGAAAAGCCTCCCAAGTCATTACCGCCAGCCCACTATTTTGCGACGATCCTTCTACCATTCAGCCGCATCCTTACGTAGATAAAACGAAGTAGTAGCCGACCGTAATCGACCATCTGTAATGCCTTGAAGATCCTATCGATCTCCGTAAGCCATGTCTGCGACAATAGACTCATTATCTCTTCTGAAGGACGGTAGTTCTAACATCCGGAACTGCATCTGTCCTCGACTCCCCACTGCTCTCTCCATGTGTGTTATGCTCCAGATTGCACATAACTTCCTCTATAGCTCGTAACAATCCAGAGGTATCAGTTTAGGCTATCCCCGGAGGCACTAGAGCTCCCTGTGGAATATGAGGTTGAACCTCAAGAACAACCTCCTCGTACTCATCCACACTCACATCACTGCCCTTGGATATATAAGGAATGTCCTCTGCAACCCGAATCTCCGTCTCTCTAGACCACATGAGTATAGCATCGCTCTCCTCTACCCCACGTCCACCAGTATGACCCCCATAAGTAGTGGCCCCACGGCTACGACCAGGTCCTTTCTCTCGACTAGGTCCTCGTCTACATCCCCGTCTACCACCATAAGCCATCTCTCACTTCATATATATAACAATAAGAAATGAAGACATTAGTCTCACTACCAATGGCTTAAACTCACACAATACCTTACCATACTAGAATCCAGACCTCGCTATAATATCCCACTACTAGCATATAAAACTCACAAATCCACATGTACACCTCACACCTCGCAAATAAGCTCATAACTTGCATATAAAATATCAAGAAAATCTATCACGCATTACGCATAACACAATATGACTCACGCTCTATACTAATACACAACTACACAGAAGCATACAATACACAAAATACACAGCTACACTCTCGATCCCACAAAGTCTACCCGTAAGCCACCAAGTTTTACGTCAACCTGGTTAAGCTGTTCTGATACCAACCTGTCATGCCCCAATTTTCCTAGAAGACTTGAGGCAAACCCCGAACCCGCTCGAAACCTTAGAGGGTAAGTATATTCATTTTTTAGGTAAAAAAGAATGAAAAATGCTATTTGTTTTTTAAAATAAAAATAGGGAATCCACACTAACTGCAACATACCAATATCACATTCTATAACATGTTTGCATATATCTATCAGAGTACGCATAAAATGAATATCAACCTGGTAAATAATACCAAACGTCATATTTGCAAAATTACATAATGAGCTACATGCTCCAAATTGATAAGGTATATTACATTTCGTTCTTACACTAAACATGACATCTCATTAATAGAGCAACAACGGAATGGAATACACAATCCCCTCGGGCACAAAAATACCTCACGTCTAACATAAACCCATTAATGTATAAAATAAATACATCTCACTAAGTCACTAAATATTACAACATGGATGTGAGGCTGCTACAATAAAATAAAATTCAAAATACATGTATGCCCAAAAGAATATATACAATAATGAAAGTCACCCTCAATGGTGTTGCATGCTAGGCTTTATACTCGTAGTATAAGTATCTACAAAAGTAGAATATGATGTATACGAGTTAATCTCCAAAATAAGATGATATATGTCATGTTGTCCAGTGCCCGCAAGTGTAATATCTATGCCATAGAATAATAATAAAACACAATGCAATATTAATGCAATGCAAATTTGTAAATGCACACATGTACTCACACCCAGCCATAAAGACTTTCAACTCGTATCTCGCTAGAAATTTGGGATAAGTGTCTCTCGTAGTCTTGTAAAAATCATAGGACTATCTTATTGAACCTATGTTATAATCTGCCACTAGCTTAGAAATATTATAATGTATCGGTGATCAGTTTTCTCGACTTTCACGGTAAGGTGCCGATCTTTCTCTTTATTTTCTCGCAATATGAAAAAGCGACATAATCCCGAAAAGAAATATAAAATAACTCAACCCGCAATGCAATGCAACTCATGCATTTATATTCATTTCTCGCTTTAAAATCTACTTTTAAATTCAATAGCAATGTTTCATTTCAATTTCTTGCAAAAACCCACTTTTCTCGCCATTTCTCGCTTTTCTTGCCAATTCACTTTTTGAAAATTTCAAAAATCACATTTTTCACTTGATAAATATCAATATCAAAAACTCGCTTTTTTTATCATAACAAAACGATGTTATGACACAAGCTCGCTAATGTGAAATAATATGTAACAACATAATTTTCATATAAAATCTTACCCAACATACTTCATCCATCCATATTAACTTCTAAATACATAAAAATGAATATAACATTACTCACAAAAAAAGCAATTAAATTTACTCTAATCATACAATTAGGAACTCGCTCAAACTCACAAATATACTCCTATTTTGTAGGCTACTTGTACATCACGGTTCGCTAAAATATTCATCGCAAGCTCTCATCAAAACCCCCAAAATTACCTCTTCATCCGCCCTCTATTTGATCTAGCAATTGGAATCAAATCGTCAAATATCGTTATATAAAGTTATTCTACTTCTCACTAGAAACAAGAATATCAAATAAAATTTCACGAACAAGAAGCGTACGAAAATTAAATAAATTAAACGGAAAGGGTGAAAGAAAAACTTACGTAGAAATGATCTCCCCGCTTCTAGGATGAAGAATTTATACTTAGATTTTGGATCTGCCATCGAAAACTAGATGAAATCACACCTCTAAGTTTCAAATATTACTTATCTATTCTCTCTCTCTCCCTCTCCCTCTCCCTCTCCCTCCTCCTTCTAATTTCAGAATTAACGGTAAAAGGAATGGAAAGGTGTGTTATAAGATAAAAAAGTAATAGGGTCTACGACCTTTTGCACTCTAACTGGGTATAATGGCACACAGGTTTGGTATACTGGTACATAGGTTTGGTATGCCGGTACATAGATTTGGTATATCGGTACACTACCGTGTACCGGTATCTACTCTATTTACTGGCTTCCAGTGAGTTCTGAACCAATACAGGAGTTTGTGTACCGGTACAGAGGCTTGGTATACATGTACTCTCTGTGTACTGGTATACCATTCTATGTACCAACTTTCAGTGAATTCTGAACCAATATAGGAGTTTGTGTACCAGTATTTAACCTCTAGGTACCGGTACTCTCTGTGTACTAGTACACACCTTCTGTATGCCGGTACTCTAGCCCAAAACTGGATTTCTAAGGCTCATCAATAATAACTCCAATATGATTCTCATCCTATGTCCTCATACTAATACACGCATTCTAATACCATTCTCACATACGTCACTACACATCAACACTAATACTCATTCAAACCCACATCAATACACAAGCCTCGCAAACTTGCAAGTCTCACCCTCACATCAACTCACACAAATTCTTAACATCTCACGATAATAATACTCACAATTTACTCATCAATGCTACTGAAAAATACAACTCGCTAATATGAATTTATACTCTAATAATGTAATATATAATCTCACATATATCTCACCAAAATTTACAACTTACAATCCTCAAAACCAAACAACAACTCATAACCTACACACATGCATCAAAATGCAAATAACTATCTCACTATAATTATATCACTTACGTAATAAAAATAATATAAATATTAATAATATTGTCACAAATGCAAAAATTTTACTCGGAATTTCTGGGAC
>MKEJ01066806.1:0-11789 GCA_001753735.1 Embelia ribes | reverse complement strand
ATTTATCTTGAAACTAGATCGTAGCTAGTTGTAAGGTATTACCTGAGATGCGGGTGCCGACACTAGACCTGAATCTGATGCCGACGTTGGACCTAAATTTGATACCGAAGGAATGTCAGAACCTAATGTTGATATCGATTCTAGAGCTGGGGTTGGAACTGGAGCTGGAGTTAGAGCTGGAGCTGGAGGTATATTCATATGCGACTCGGGTATTATGTAGCTAGCATAAGGAATATTTGGCTGATGCTAAGGTACAACCTCGACAGGATCTGGATGATAAACACATACATCGAATCTTATAGTAGCTACAACAATCCACAACCTTATTTACATAATTATACAACCACCACGACTACAAGGTAAACGTTCGAGTTTACAATATAAAGCTTCAAGCTCCATACTTGACAAAAGAATAAGTTACATATACAACCCGTCTATGACCCGGAACAACAAAATAAACAAGTGGAAAGTAAAGGCCACGACTACAAAAGTATAAGTAGACGTCATCATAGAAAGTCCATGCCTACAATACACTATTCAAGCAAGCCTCCGTGCCAACAAAACAGATTGAACAATAATATACAAAAATGAAATACAGGTTCGATGGCCAATCAACAAGATAAATATGAGTTTATGCGGTCTCAAAATGTATGCACATGATAATAAAATAAAAGTATGTACATGATTTAAACGAAATGCGTGAATGAACATCAACTGCTACAAATGTCAACGAATACTATGAACTTTGACAATGAACTCCGATAATGACTCAAGGGGAAAGGTGAGACTAGTACCTCTACGAAGGTTATAGGGCGAACTACGAATGCCCATCCTAAAATAAACTCATTCTAGTGAAACATGGATCATAGGCCCGACTTTAAGGTGCACTAATACCTAGAGTTATCGAAGGTCTCTCCCTGCACAAGTTTCCTAGCTCTTAACAGTAGGGGTGTATGTTCCAAAGCTTATCCATGAAAGAAAAACTACGAGCTTTTAGAGGGTAAAAGTCGATATTGGTACCCTAAAAGGAAATAGAAAATGACTCAAATATTACAAATGACAATGATACAATGTACTCATGATATTCATGCTTTCAAATCTTCCACAAAGAATATGCTTTTATTCTATGATAGACATGCCTTAGAATTTCCATAAAACTACGAATTTTATCCACGAATTATACAACGATGTTTTCAAAGAATTAAGCATGAAAAGTCTACAAATATCATGAATATGCAGGTGGTTCAATATCTATGAAATTGTTAATGCTACAATAATGATTATGCTATGATATATACCACGAGAAAATTGATGCTATGATATTAATGCCATGAAATATACTATGATGTTAATGCTATAAAATTGAGCAACGAATATGATACAATATACCATGAAGTAAGATTTATCATGTAGTAAATCAATATATCATCTATGAAGCCAAACATGTAACGTCCAATATGCCAAAAATATATACAACCAAAGTTTGAGCATTTAATAATACTCTGCGCCTACCTCCACACCTACAAAACCATACATCGTAGAAACAAAAATGGAATGTATACGGTTAGCCAATTAATTGTATGATAAAAGAAAGACTACGTTATATGTATAATACGAATGAATATGTAACATCATATAAGAAATTAGATCATAAACATGAATGTATCATGAATGCAATGTATACCAATACTACCACACTATTACACCAATGCATTACGCCAATGCCAATGCCAACTCCTATAAAATTGGGACTAGTATCTCTATGCTTTTTAATAAAATTGCTAAGATCCACCTCCCGCATTGTGAAGAAACCAAAGCCTTCATTGACGAATGGATAATTCCTAATCAGGTTTCCCGACTTTCACGGTAAGGTTGTAGGCCTCATTACTTTCTACGCATTTTATAAGGGCGATACTATAAGTCACAAAAAGAAAGAAAAATGAGCAACCTAGCATGTGTTATGATACAAAGAAATTCCGTTTCAAATTAAAACAATGCCTTTTCAATTCAATTCCTTTTAAAACATATTTGTTAATGCCATGCCATATGCAATGTTATACATTAAACATGATATAAAGCTATGCATTTAGATATGTTATTTAACTACGCAATAAACATGTTAATAAGCTACGCCATACATCGAAGTCATATTTATTCTATACCATACAACTACGAAATCAACGCATACTACTAAGCATACAAGACATGTTCATCACGTCAACATATGGCAGAAATCTCAGGATTATATCAAAGTTCATTAACTACCATACCTCGCATGCTAACAATAATGTCCTTGCGAAACAATGCCAAGCCATGCTAAGACAATCCCCAAATGCTCTCCACTTCGCCCTATGGATTGATCTAGTAACTGAACATGGATCGTTACGCGCTTATAGAAGAAAATGGTCTACGCGAGAAGATGAATAGGAATATGAACTTTGTTTCGATGTACAATAAGTGCATGGAAACTAAGACAACATGAATGAACAAGATTGAAAGTGAGACTTACCTCAAAAGAAAGTCTAAGCAATGAGGAAGCCAAATATCAACGTTTTCTTCGCGTACGCCTACCCGAGATAGATCAAACCACACCGAGACAATTGAAAATATAATGATCACCTCTCCATACCCTTTCTCACTAGATTTTTGTGGAAAAGAGTAAAGTGACTTTATGAGATCAAGTGTGTTATATTATAAGATTAAAAAGCACTTTTTCTCATGCTGGTGTGTCCGACAACTAAGAGTCAGCTATTCGGCGGCTGTTCGCCGATGGACGCCCATCGAACACCTTTTTCAATATAGATTTCCTGATGACTGTCCAATGATAGGGCCTCATTGGACACCTTATGGACCCTTGTCTTACAACTTACAATTTTTTACTTTAACAATCACCCACGTGACACATATAATATACATATTTGTCACATACTCTACTCATGTATACATATACATACTACTACACATTAAAATACATATATACATACTCCTTATATACATGCATACTACTACACACTAAACAGTACTACGCAATACTGCAACACCTTACTAACATGCAATGCAACACCACTGCTTATAAGCCACGCTATGTAACAACGCACTACGCATACAACACAATGTCATTCACATACTACACAATACTAATATGATAAATACAACACGTAATCATAGTAGTAAAATAAAAAATTAATTAGGAATTTCTAACAGTTAGAAGTAGAAAGAAGCAAACTCTAATAGCTTTATCTAATGATGAGATATAGTTCATGGCTTGCTCACGCAACTATGTGCTAGATGTTGTTTAGTGTAAGAGGCTCCTTCTACTTCTATAAGTAGTCACTCCTTATATGGGTCATGTAACTATTCATTTTGATTGGATGGCAGTCTTTGCATATGTGAAGGACTCTTGATTAGATCATTGTTAAACCAAACATACTGACTAAAAGTACCACTTGTTTAGACACATAAAGGCACAAAGAAAGTGATCGTAAAGCACATTCATACAATACACATGATGGTGGATCCCCAAACTATGCGTATTACTAACGAGGATTAGTTAGCTCATTTGGGGGCTTTAGGAGCTTAGGTAGCTCATTTGTATTGATATATTAGGGACTTTTGATAGTTTAATGCATTCACCATATGTTGGTGTATTGATATTGCATCATAATATATTTTTTATTCTTCATTACATGTTAGTTTATGGATATTTCATTTTATATCACACACATAAATTGTATGTCAACAGGTTAGATTAGCTCACTTACACGAGCAATCGCCTTTGGCGCCTTGGTGGCGTGCAAAAATGAGACATTTATTAGTGTCACCCTATTTTTAAGTAATAAGATGGTACCGTATTTGAAGATCGATGATGTTTATTACCCAATTTCCATCATACCCATATAAGATAGTCGAATGCTAGATCTTAATTTGTCTCCTTAAATATGTTTGTGCGAGCAAATAGAGAACTTGGGTCAAATGCTGCAATAAGCTAGAAATTGGACCAAGGTTTGTATGGTGAATAGGACATGCACTCTCCTAGTTGGATATAGTATTCACCATAGTACGTACTTCATAATAAATGTGCTTGGTGACCATTGAAATAATGAAGTCGGTGGATCCCTATTCTTTTATCGTGTGAGACTTCTAGTCCTTTTTTGTATAACGATATACACATAAGTATATACTTAGAAGTACAACTTAGACTTTTAATTATGCCATGAAGTGATGGAAATAGTGTAACTACTTTAGCATATTGCCTTCGGTGATGATCGATGCCACCTTCTAGGACATGTCTGGTTAACAAATATAATATAATTTAAGTGACATGATGCCAAAGGAAGATTGAATGTTGCAACCCGCTTTATAATCATTGCGCAACTTTTGACTCTTGTCTTGGAGGCGACGATATATAAATATAAAAGCGAAAGCTTTAAAGGGTTGAGCATATTTTATGTTGAGGGATTGAAAATGCTTACACCGATACATTTGATTTTGTTTAGGGTAACATGGCACTTTTCTTTGTGATGATTGATGTCTCTATGCAAGCTTATTGAGTTTCTAGTACAGAACTCCCAAATTTTATAGGTGTGCCTAGCGGTCGTACGAACCATTTACTAGTATGACTAACTCTATATTTGAGTTGAGAGAGATTATGACTGAGAGCTATACCCACCATATGCAAGTGGAAGATGTTGGACTTTGGGTCTATTTGTGACCCAACTGTGGCGTTCATTAGGGGGATGACACAGTTGCTGTATTTATCCTACATCAACTAGATATGGGAAGAGTTCCTAGTTATTTCTATATAAATACACCTCGACATAGCCTTTTGTACGCAATCCAAGTATAATAGCTTTCTCATTTTTCTATTCTTATTTGGGACAACATATTAGAGTATTTATATCGTGGATAATAAGGATGTCATTCTAATAACACATCCCACCGCTAGTTTATTTTCCGGTGCTCCGCGGTGATGATTCAAATTCAAGTGAAATACCCTCGTTGTGATCGGGCTTTGTTTTCAAGATATGCTTATTTATTTATTTACACTTCCATTTTTCGTACGAATAATTAGTTTTAATTCTGACAATAAGAATCTTAACACACAAACGATTTGATAGGAAGGAGATTTATTCTATAAGCTTTTATATGAGTTTAAAAGATTATAACTTTTTGATATGTTTCGCATATATTCCATCGATTCATGAAAAATAGATTCATTTTGACAATGCTTATATTTTTGGTATGTGAGACCATTTTCATTTATTTTTGCCGTCAAAGTTATGAGCTGACAAACTAAAAAATTTTACATGTGCCAATTGTTGTCTTATTCATTGAGAAGCAATAGTACTAATGTAATTTGAGTGGATCTTTCCTCGATATTTGAAAATACAAAATAGAACTATTATTAGTGAGAGAATAATGCATCCACCCAACATATTTAAGTTTCGATCTTTCTCAACACTCCTCCGCACTGATATTCTTATAGGGGTTGCGGAGAATGGTGCTTGGCATACCATCTCCACCACTTATTTTCACAATTTTAGAGATTAAAAGAATTTATTTACATTTAAATTTAGGTAAAATTTGTCCTTTTAATGTCAACAATTCTTTAAACCGAACATAACACTGGCCCTTCCGTCATTATCGTTAGGGTCGTCCATGTCCTAGAGGAAAATTACCAACAATTAATAAGTTGGTCCCATACCCTGCATGCATTCACGTGTCCTGTTATTTGTTGCCATTACCATTACACCATCATTATCACATAGCACAGCATCTTCGGGTTTGCTCTCAATACATAGATTTTTTTTTCATGTAACATATAAGAAAATTTTATACAGTATTACAATATTTTGAGAATAAAATTACTATAAATTGAGAACTAATTTACTATATTATTTTTAATAAAGATTAAATTAAAAATTTTTACAATAAATTGTCTTTAAAATGTAATAATTCTTATAAATTACATGAAAAAAATTCTTATGTTGATATGACTTCGAGCATCTTCAGCCATCCTCCGCATAGGATTCTATTTGCCAATTTATTTTATATACAATTGTTTTTTCCCACTCAGTAATAGTATTTACATATTATTAGAAAGGAAGGTACACACCCACGTGTACATGGACACGTGCAATGCACGGCCCAGTCACAGACAACTGACAAGGCTGTCCACTGATTGCACTGTACCTCCGTTTTAAAAATGGGTGGGGACTCAGCATCCTTCTCAGCTGCAACGTAAGGACAAACTCCTTGATGAATATGAGAGAGACATGGCAGTGCAGACAGATAATGAGAGGAAAGAGGGAGAAGGAAAATTCTGCAACGTTACGTTGTTTTTCGTTATTATAAGATTAACTAATACAGTCTAGCACCAAGTTACTCCAATCTATCATCATCTCAATACTATGAATTAAATAGGCTTTTCGAGTTCGACCCGTTTATTTAACTAGTTATATATTGTACCATTTAGGCTCCACATAGTTACATTTGAATGAGCTTTGAGCAGAGTCAAATCCTTAATTAGTTCAGTCTATATTTGTTCCAAAATATCTCACTTTCTTTAAATTCTACCCATCAATTGTTGAAGGGTTAGTATCACTTTTTATCCCTAGATTGTGGGCCAGGTCCTATTTTCGTTGGTACACTTTCATGTAGCCTTGCTGGGCGAGGAATATCGCAAGTTGCTTGAGCTTGGTTCGATAAATGTTCGATTTAAGTTCGGCTTAAAAGTAAATTAACCAAGGTCAAGCTCAATTTTGAGTTAGATAGTACTAAATGTTCAATCTTTAGCATAGAGCAATTCAGTTAGTTAGGCTCCCAAGCTGCTCGAAATATATATATATATATATTTCATGTGATTATTATAGTAAATAAAATTTATCTTAAAATAATTATTAAAATATCTCATTAAAAATTCATTTTGTCTTTATTAATTATTACTATAGATATGTCATCTTAAATATTTTAATAATTCCAAACTTAAAATTCACTTCAAAATTATTAAAATATCATTAATATTTAACATTTTTGGAATTAAATATTTTGTTTGAAATTTTATATAAGAGTAGATGAAAATTTAAATATAAAATCAATATTGAGCTTAAAATGATGTAAGTGTAGTTAGGAATCAAATGACAGCTCGCGAGCATTTAAAGCTTTAGGAATTTTAAGTTCTTAAGCTTTTAAGTATTGTACATTTTTCGTCTTTTACTTTAACGTCATTAAAAACTTTCAGTAAGTATAATAATGATACAAAACTTTGTGCATGCTTATTTCTTTTTTCTCTCTTTTGGTTTATACTTTTAATATTTGAAAATTTTAAATTCGAACAACATATTATTGTTATCAATAAATCAAGCATTTTAACTAATAAATATAAAATAATTGAAGTCCAATTATTTGCAAAAGCTAATGAGAAATTATTTGAAATCATAAATTGAAACATCACATTATTAATGTCATATCTTATTTTAAAAAATATAAATTTTAAATGATTAAAAATATCATAGAGATAATTGAAACTTTGAGGACGTTAGTTTTAGGGATAACATGCACAATTTGTAAATTTTTTGGGACTAAAAGTGGATAATATGTAAAGTTTAAATACTAAAATATAGAGACAAAAATGGAACATCCTAAATATTTTAGGGACTAAAAATAAAATTAACCCATTGTTGAATTATATTATTATGTACTTCAAAAAAAAAAAAAATTATCTCTCATGAATTTATCAACTAACAACATGCGGATATGATGCATCGAACATTTATATCATTACATTATTTTTTTAGCTTAGCTTAAGAAGGCGATAAATTTTTAGATTAATTTTATCCATCAATATAGACAGAAAATGATTAGAAAGAGAAAAAGAAATTGGCAACATGAGAACTTATTTCAACTTATTACATTCAATCTGAAACTGTAGATGTTTATTTGGATAACTTATTCTTTGATAGAATATTTGTATTTTTATTTTTAAAATAATAAAACATGTCCGAGACTTAATTAGCGGAATGTAAGGCTTGGTTTGCTTATTTAGTGTGCCTAGCTCGGCTCCATTATAAATGAATGAACTGAGTCTGTGTGTCTTTTTACGAACTATCCCATTCATATGAATCCTTACTGTGAATGTATATGCTTAATCAAGTGAGCTAACTCTAGAATTGATAGCACTTGTAATTTATTTATAGCAATCATGTATAAATTTATACTTAATGACCTTTGACATTATTCATTTCAAAATTTTAATTTGGACCAAAATATTTTCAGTATTGAAATGCTGTCCTGGTGAATTTTTCTTATAATTTTCTTGTTGGCCCTTATTTTTCTTTGTACAGATAATTTAATATTTATGTAAAATGTTGAATCAACAAATCCTATTTATTAACGGGGCTTTACATACAGATATTGGCACATAGGAGAGATTATTTATCCCAAATTTTGTATACTAACAACTGCATTATCTCTCTGATATGTTAACCCATGAAATTTTAAATAAGATGATCGTTTACCACAATTTGTAATGGAATTGTGGCGCTAACATGGATATGACATAGTTAATGTATTTATCCCTCATTAACTAGATATGAGAAGAATTATCAAGTAACCCTATATGTTAGGAAGCATGGACACTCTAAAATAGTTACTGTGTCTGTATCGGAGACGTATTGGACACACATGATCCGCAGATACTTTGAAATACGTGGTGAGTCAAAATGCTATTTAATTATTTAAAATTTGGATACATTTTGGACTTGTCATAGATACGACGGATTAATTTGTAACTTTTTTTTTTTTTACTTCAGTCAATTTTTATTCATTTTCAATCATACATTTTGGTGGTTTTCACAAATCACGTTTCAATAATTGTTTATTCCTTTAGTACGTAATATGTTTTTGAACCTTTTGATAATTGATACTCGTTAGTAAGATATATATGATTATAACGAAATGTAATTGTTTAGCTACTATTTTGAGCCAACAATCAATACATAATTTTACTAACTTATAAAAATTATAAAAAAAATATTGAATCCTCACCATGTTCATGTCCGTATCCGTATGGGTGATTCTTATGCTTTAACATTCGGTTACTCTTGTTTTCAATTCCTGATTGGCAGAGAAATTCTATCAACCATCTACAAATTATAAACCCTCCAAAAAATGGGAATTAAATGAGTTATTAGCTCTAGTGGAAGGTTTTATTTAGATTTATTTGAGATGAAGATATATATATCACATTCCTCCACACTATCATACAAAATTCAACAACTCGAGAGATCAATACAAGGGTCTTGGAGAATAGACCATCTCAAACAAAGCCAACAATAGAAATATAATATACATAAATAATATTTATGTAATTGGAAGCTAGCCAGATCCTATCTAAGCAAGCATAATAAGTACAAATTGATTCACGTTCTTTCTGAGATAAAAAATAAAATAAAACAAAATATCGTGGGACCTAAATACCTACCATATTTTGTTCTTTTTCCTTAATTGATATATTTTTGTTAGGTGGATGAAAGATTCCGTGAAACACAAGTCACAGTGACCATTGAATTTTTTTCACTGAATAATGTCATAAATAAATTCATTCACCCATAATCAAAACACAAAAACAAAGTAATTTCTAATTAGATATAAGAACATAGCATTCACATAATCATACTTACTCGTAACTCAGTTGGACTTGGAAACGACCTTGGAAACTTCGTTTTCCCATAAACCGTTTCCTATGCGCAAACTTTTGGGTTTACAAACTCGAAACGGAAATAACTCCCTAAAAATCTCCTTGGTATTAGAAAAATGAAAAAAGAAAATCTAAGTCTAATACATTTTCTACGGTACTCATAGTATTTCCAGTATTAGTAAACTATTTTATTTTAAATATATAATTATTTTTGTAATTACCTTTTTTTTTTTTTTACTATACCTTACTAATTTTCAAGTATTTTCATATATTTTTCAGATGTCTATTTATAATATCACTGCTTTATGTTTTTCCCATATTTTTAAGGCCACATTTTCTCGCTTCTCATTTCCCGTACTGCTTCTTTCCATTTTTAGTCTGGCAAATTAGGATATAATTTTCCATTATCCAACTCATTCCTCCAATTAATTAACAAATAGTAAAAATATTCATTCCACCGATCATCTAACACTCTGTTGATTCTTTGTAATTCTGTCTTGTTATTAGCCTAATATTTGTTTTGATTTGAGGGAAGGAACTAATATTCCTCAGGATCTAAAATAGGAAACAAGTTGGTAGCTACCACAATGGCTCTATAAATTGGAAGAATAGATAGATAATAACACACAACGCGAAAAAAAATAAAATAAAATAAAAAATAAAAATAGAAAAAAATTAAATAATGGGAATAATTTTGGTTTATTCTCACATTCTTTTGTTCCTTATTATTTCATCATCAAATTATGCACATTCAAAGAGCACTACAATTATAACGAATCCTTGCAAACTCATGGTGTTATATATTACCATGACACAATGTATAAGGGTAAAAATGTTGCTAATGCCACAGCAGCCATAGTTGCTAATCCTAATGGAACAGGTGATGATATATATATATATATATATATGCATAAGTATAAATTTGCAATAATCAGCATGATGTGTTAGTTGTCATTTATAAAAAAGTTTTAAGTGGTTTTTTTTAGTTTAAATGGAAGAGTACTACCCCATGTCACCATCATTAGGTGTATATTTCTAACAAGGTTTGTATCGAGTCCGTGTATACTGCCACAAATGAGAGTTTTATTGGAAAAAAATATATATTTAACGACAAACTCTTTTGTCTATGTAAGTCCAGCACTAAACTATTTGTGACAATAGTTTTGTTGCGTTGCAAATACATTACGTTTTCAAAGAAAATTCAATATGTAGAGATGAAAACTGGTCGTTAAAAGTATTCTTGTTTCCCAGTAAATAAGTTGGGGATGGATATTTGTAAGTTGTTGTTTACCTTTTTTTTTAGCAAAATGTTTGCCATGTAGAATATTTTTGTTCATAGCAGTATACTCCCATATTTTTTTCTATTTCGTTTCATTTCATTTCATTTCAACATTTTAATTTTCAAAATCAAATTTAAATTTTATCAATTAAAGGAGATGAGATGTATGATGAGAGAATATGAAAATCAATTAATTTGAATACAATTATTAAGTATGACTTTCGTTCACAGGACTTGGAAACTTCAAGGTTGGAAAGACAATAATTTTCGACGATCCTATCAATGTCGACAACAAATTTCTCTCCCCTCCGGTTGCTGGAGCTCAAGGGTTCTATTTCTATGACATGAAGACGACTTTCAATGCTTGGGTTGCCAATACTTTGATTTTCATTTCAACAACATACAAAGGCACTATAAACGTTATGGGTGCAGTTATGATGGATGAGGAGACTAGAGATCTTTCGGTGGTTTGGTGGCACTGGTGTTTTTTTCTTGTCTCGGGGAGTTGTAACATTCAAAACGGATGAGGTGGAAGGCGTTGATTATTTCAGGGTACAAATGGACGTGAAGTTGTACGAATGTTTCAAACTCAAGTGAACGTGATGTATCTACACCATTGCTTGAATGGACTCATGCGGTGCTCATACATCACTTTTTTTTTAAAAAAAATAATAAGTAACAAGTGTTTCTTTCAATGAGAAAATAGGTCTTTAATTTTAGAAATATTAGATATTGACTATTTAAAATCAACTATTTATTTCCACTTATTCAAATTTAAAAATAGGCTACTTTTCCTCAATTCTAGATCCACAA
>MKEJ01066802.1:0-19986 GCA_001753735.1 Embelia ribes | reverse complement strand
CGATAAAAGCACCCGAAAATGCCTCGAAGCTTTGAACCCCGAAGCAATCAACTTACGAGCCCTGGTTTGTATCGAACTTATACACCGAAATGATCCACAAGTCGTAAATAAGATGTTTGCCAACTTTATTTTGACGATGTAACTCGGCATGTAAAATTAAGAAAAAGTAAATAAGAGAAAGAGACGAAGAAACTTACATAGAAACGTTCATTGCATGACGTAGACTCCAAATATGTATTTATTTTCCGTTGACGGCGACCCGAGCTTGATGAAATATGGAGCCAAAGCTAGGCCCAAGCTTTCCCTTTTCTTCTTCTACGACTGCCGATCATCGTACATGCACGTGTGCGTGTATATACATGGAAAAAGAAAAAACTAGTGGGGTCCACAAATTTTGTTGTTGCTATCGCCACCACTTCGGACCCTGTTTTAGCTCCTCTACGTTTTGAATTTGCTTTTCATTAAAACACGAAATTTGTAGATGATTGAAATACATTTTCAACGACATTTTTTAGGTCCCAATCGGAGTTACGATTTGCGATGTATGACAAAAATACCGGACTGTCATCATGCCTCCAACTTACACTTAATTGCATTTAATATTTTTCCAGAGGCAATCGCCCATCACTTCCAAATACTACTACCCGATATCTACAATAGAGGAATAATATGATAACTCGTATAATATTATTTAATAATACAAAAAATTTACCCATGAATTTTAGAACGTTACAAAGATGGTAGATGAATCCAACTTTTTGAGTGAGGGAGAGATTAAATAACTTAGAGTTGATCAATAAGATATTAACCCGTGTATTTTATCTTTCCAATTTTCATCAATGTCTTCATCCCTTTAATAAACGAGCTCAGATTCAAATAGAATTCAAGCTAAACTGTAGCAATGGCTTATAAGATATTTTGAACCTTGACGCTAAATAAAAATGTAAGAAAGTCGAGCCGAACTGGACTAACTTAGATCCTATATTAGCCATAGAATCAACATTTTATTGTCATTCTTTCATGCAGAAGTTTCGAGTTTAGCTCTTAATTGATAGTTCACCGTTCTCGTGCTTCTTGATTATTTAAATATCTCGCAGCTCTCTCAATCGTCAACTAAATTGTTAAGTTATCTATTTTTTCTAACTCTCTGCATTGAATATGAAATTTAGAAATAGGAATTCTTACAAGTAAATAATAATTGACTAATCACTTTGGAATATATCAATGATACTAGCTTAAACTGATACTTGAAAGGCAAAATAAACATTTGATTTCCGAAAATTTTGATACCATATTAAGAAACTTGAAAAGTTACAGTGATTTTAGAACTAAAGTTATTCTAATTAAACCGGTCGGATTAAAACAAAAAATTTGTCCACATTTTCCAATCAGATGATCCGTCGAATTTTGCAAGTTTGACAAAATATACTATTTTTTATTTACAATTGTTTTTATTAGATAGTTATGTGCATATTTCTATTAGAGTTATAGTTCCATCAGTTGAACCGATTGAGTCATGCCAATTAAAAATTTCGACGCTAATATAAGAAAATTTTCTTTAATGAAAAAGATAGAATTAGATGGCTGACTCATTTCCACGTGAACTTACCCTTCTCTTAGTACCTAGCAAAATGGTACATATCTTTATTTTAATTGTTCCACTTAAAATTATGGTGAGACCCATGCTATCTAAAAGAATTTTCCTAAATTCCATATTTTTGCTACTCTTAAACTTAGGCGGATTAATTAGAATGATGGTATGTACCATGTTGATGCGTACAAATATGTATCAAAACTCTTCTCATTTGGAAAATAATTTATACCTCTTATTCTCAATAACAAATAACAAAATTTACTTACCGTGATGTTTGTATAGTCAAAATTTACTTGATATTATGAATTGGACGGGTCGAGTATCCACAAAAATTCGTTAATTTGCCATCTCTAGTGATATATTTAATTTATTGAACCATATTTCCATAGATAATATAGTTAAAATTTTTGTATGGTATTTTGGACAGTTGCAACATTATTTATTCAATTTGAAAAATGCTTAAAAATACGCATGTATGTATAGATGTATGGCATCGCGAGTTTTGAATATATATACCTTATGAGATATTTGTTTCTCATTTTTAAGAGGAAAGGAATGACTAAGGCTGGTCTTAAAATTTAGAATGTACTGTACAAAATTGAAAAAAATGTCAAATTTTTATTTATTTGACTAACACATATGATTTTCAAATAATCTCACATATAATATCACAATTTTTTTTAATGTAAATTGCTCACCTTATTTTTGAGTACTATAATTTTTCAAAATCTTTCATCTGTTTGATGTATTTCAACGGTAACTATTGTCTCCCTCAGTTCTGCGTTTAAGTAGAAAAATATATCACATGTATATCTTGAATTATAGAAAATCAAGTAAAAAAAATTTTCTTGCATTTCTCTAAACAAAATCACTAATTATACTTTTGTAATCAATATTTTCAAGCAAATCATGTTTAATAGATATTAAAGCGAGTCCGTTTAATCTTTCTTATAACATGGTCGATCGTAAATACAAATGATAAGTTTTTCTGATATAGAAGTATTGATGACTAATAAATTATGATTTTAAAAGTCAATAATAGAAAGAAACACATAATAAAGAGCCCATTGCATTTTTTTTAAGCCCATTGCGTATATTTTATTTTATTTTATGAATTTTAAGAATTTAAACTAATTTTTTTTTATAAAATATTGAAATACAATAATTTACCTATTTTAAATATAATTAATAATGTTTTAATAGTTTAATATTAAATTCTTTAATATAATTTTTTTTAAATTATTAATAATTGTGCTATTGTAATTCTTGGATGTTGCGATCGCACCTCTCATGGACGCCTCTGGGAATGAATCTATATTCATTGGATTTATTCTCGGCTTTAAATAAAATTTAACTTTCAAATGGCGAGTTTTTGGTGATAATAAAGTAAAATTGTAATTTGTTTATGAAATTAAAATTGTTTTTAATTTTTTTTTACCAAACTAAGATTGTTTTAAAAATCACATTGTCAAATTGATTTTTTTATATAAAAAATGAAATTCGAGCATGCGATTTTTTTTGTTATGTTTGATTTAAAGAGGTGAACTTTCAAATTGCAACTTTATTTTTGTACTAATAATGAAAAACAAGCAGAATTTATAATTGAGTTGTTTTTCTTACATTTCATTTATAAGTATGATTTTTGAAATTGCTATTTTTAATTGATCTCGGTTTGATAATTATTATAATAACGACCGTGGTTTTGTGAATAGTGTATGCAATTTATAATAATGTGGTAAAAAAAAAAAAAAAACTCTTCATAAAAAATTTTCACAATCAAGTAGAAAAGAAAACCATTAATAAATAATAATAAATCCAAAAAAGTTTTAAAAAAATCATTTTATGGAAACTCAAAAACCCGTTCACTTTGACAGAGCGAAAAAAGGAAAAAGAAAAATACACAGCCCTACTCGCTTCCGGTTAACTCCGAGCGAGACAGAGAGAGAGAGAGAGAGAGAGAGAGAATGATCGGAGTTGGGAAGATGAAGCAGTACTCAAATGTTCTCGACAAACCCCTCTCTAAGGCCAAACACGAGGTTTATTTTTGTATATATTTTTCTGTTTTTGTTATGTATGTATGTATATATACATATATATTGATTCTTTCTATTGGTGTAGTAATGGGGACCTTTTAATTCTCGATCCCATTCAATGATTACTCTCAATTTCACTTGATCTCAGTTTCTAGTCAGATGTTGAATGTAATTTAGCTGAATTGGGATTATTTTGCAAGGTTTAAGCTTGATATTTATTGGAGCTAAGAGCATTTGATTTCTAATAATCTGACTTTGGAAAAACCATTTTTTTTTATAAAATAAAAATGAGCCACATCAGATCTTCAAGAAAGTCATTTGTATTATATATATAAAAAAAATAAATTCTAAAAAATATTTCTCTAATACATATTGGTGTATTTATTTTATTTTGGTCGGAAAAAATTTATCTTTTTAACATAGAAATTGTGAATAGTTACTTTTCCCGTAGAAAAAATTACAGTAGCAATTCTTGAAAATTTTCTGAACATAGAAAGACTAAGGGGTGAGATTTGTCTCCCCACTTCTTGTTTGAGAAATTTGCTCAATATTCCACACCGTGTTTCTATTTCTTAGACTTTTTAGAGATCTCAGCAGAAATGCAATAGTAGATTTCTTGAAAACATATCTAATGTCAATTATGTTACTAAAAAAATTGAACAGCTAGACAATTATATCGATCGGAAAAGATTTATTAGAAACATTTAAATATAAGGATCTAATAAATACTTAAATGGTTTTATAAGGCAAGAAAAATTACTTTTGAATAAAATTGTAGTTTATATATTCACATATAATAAAAGGCCACATTTAGTTCTCTTGCTTTAGGCCTCCGAAAGCTAAGACAGCCCTGAAGTTCACTGGAAAAATATCAGATTTTATTTCTTTATTTGCTTTTCCCCAAGTTTGGTGAGGGATACAAGCTGCTAATATTTGTGTTGTTTTTGTTTTCCTCTTTTCCTGTTAGGATTATATGACATGTGATGAGATTCTGCACTTATTTTCCTTTTCAGGTCAGTTTGAGTGCATTCGCTTTCTTGTTTTCGGAGCTGGTACAGTACAATCAAACTCAAGTGGATAATATTGCCGAGCTAGAGCGGAGGTGATTAATTAGTTTCAATGTTTAGGCAATGATACATCTTATGTCTAATTTAGTTCACAATAAACTGAAAGCTAAGCTGTTATAATACCTTCATCTTGTTTATCTGGTTAAATTGACATTGTTGGATCAACCTTTGGGAAGAAAAAGAAAACAGACATTTATATGGTAGGCCCATCATTAAACTTAAAAATCTTAAAGTTACAGGTTATTGATTGATTATAAAACTTATAGCTTATTTAGTCTGGAAAAGCAAAACAGTTTTACTTTACAAAGTTGGAAGCCAAATGGACAACTTATTAGCTAAAAGCAATTTACCTGAGCTCAAAAACTACAGGCAAACAAACCTGAATATTCATAAATTTCAGTTTTGCCTCTTTCTTTTACCTTTCCGATATTTGTTTATTTCAGATTGGAGGATGCAGGTTATGCTGTTGGTGCAAGGGTACTGGAACTTCTCTGTCATCGAGAAAAGGTACTCATATCTGGTGGTAGTTACTCTAGCAAATTTTAAGAACTTTAGCAATAACAAAATTTAAGACTGCAAACTTTGGGACTTGCATCTTCATATTGTTTTATCTTTTGGTTGAATGTCTTGTTTGGATTCAGAAAGTAGAACATAACTTGGATTTTTTTTTAAGCATATTTATTTTTCCGCTTAATGGAGATCATCAAAACTTATGCTGCTTGTTTCTTTTTGACCCGAAACTGCACTTTGGTTTTGATGGAGCTGCCCTACAGAAAATTCATTTAAAGTTAGAAAAAGTTGACTAGTTATGCACTTTGTTTTTCGCTTTAGAAATTGGAATTTCTCTATTCTTGTGGCGAAGAGTGAGAGTCAAAATCTATTGGTTTGCCAATTTGGACATGTTCTTACTCACATTTTCTTGGACAGGCTGGCTTGCCTATGCTTTATTTATATGTTATGTTTTAAAACAGGTAACCTGTTTCTAACTTATTCTCCTCTTGTAGGGCAACAGAAGAGAGACCCGATTATTGGGTATTTTGTCTTTTGTACACAGCACAGTGTGGAAGGTTTTGTTTGGAAAGGTAGTAAATCTTCTTTCTACTACTACTCTTACTAATGTTGCTGTTAGTTCTACTTTGTTAACATCCATAGAGATTTTCTTGTTCCCTTCCACATTTATTTTGTTGTTGAGAAGTGATGATGTTACTGAAACGAAACGCTGATAATGGGGCACACCCTTAACCTGAAAAGATCACCGAGAAATGAATAATTTTTTAAATTGAATCAATCGTTTTGGTTTGTATGATTTGAAATGGAACACCAACAAGTCAGCAAAGCCCCAACATAAAAAGGTTTGGTAGTTGGATGCGTCTTCTTTGAACTCAAAAACGATTTCACTTGAATTCTTCCCGTGAGTGAATCCTATCTAATAGACTCTTCCGAAATTGCGTATAGAAAGAAAAAGAGATTTGTCTTACCGAGAAAGTGAGTAAAGTTGCATAAGTCGGAAGCAATCATTATGGTTTGGTTGATTGTTAGTTGCAACAGATTAATTTTGTACGGATTGCACAAGCTAGGTCATAAAATAATCAAAGTTGATGTGGGTGCAAAATATGACTTGACCCTGGCATATTCTTCTGGTGTCTATATTCGCAATTATGGCTACAGTTACTGGAAGTCTGAACTTTATGGACCTCATGCTCTTTGTTCGTAGTTGCAGTTTTAGTTACGCTTGAACTTTTTGCTCTTTTGAGATTTGACATTAAAATACGGACATAAAGCAACATATCGGTTATGTAATTTTCATTAATGATGTGAACGTGAATGCTGCATTATAGAAATGATACATTTGACCCTTTCAAAGATTGGGATCATCCTATTTACATGACATTGCTGAAAACCAAGAAAGTCCATTTTAAGTACATTGTAGTTTTCGTTTATGGGCACAATTGTTGATGCAAATGCTACTTAAAGAAACTCAATATGTTTATCTTCATGAGAGATGATTTTGGAAACATTGTCATCATTTGCTTGATTTGAGAATTTTTGTCTGTGTGATTTAGCTTCCTTGATTTTTCCTTCTCGTGTACACACGGTACCAGTGGCACTTTGTACGTGATACCATCTCCCATGTTTAGCCTACATTTTCCTTGTGAATGATCCTTTCTCGGTCATGTTTAGCATATTCTATGGCCACGGTTCATCTTTTTTTAAAATCTCTACAGGTTCAGGCAGTAGTTATAGTTTCTTTGTACCTCTTTCAACTGGAGCTTTAGAGCTAAAGTTTTTTTCGTCTGGGCAATTGGTGTACTTTCTTTTACCTCTTCCTGCAGAAGCTTTTAGGTTTTACTTTCAGTGGATAATGTCCTGACTGTTTTCGGCCACGTCTTCTAATACCGTTGAAAGATTTTTTTATCATGAATTTTCTTGAGTATATTAAGTTTTATCTACATATTAACCCTGCCATTAGGTGCTTGGGAGAGCCCAACATGCTGCCAAGGTGAGCGATTTGGGCTAACACGAGGACCTCGCTAACATCAGCCTTTCTGATCTTCTCAGTTTAATTTGTTACACATTCATTTTTCTTAATGATTTTCAACAAAATCACAATTGCTTATCAATTAAAGTATCACCTGTACACAAAGGTCATTTATCATATATTAAGAGATTATACACCCCACCCAAATCAACACCAAAACAATGAATTATTCTGTGGAATGCATAAAGATCTGGATTTTTGGAAAATATGCTATTTTGACCCAAAATAATTAGCACCTTAGACGAGCGCAAGTCTTGTCGTTTAGCTTTAGGAGTGCCGAGCGCGTCTTCGACAACCACAGAAGTCACGATCTCACTCTTGTTGAAGAATTCTGTAAATTCTAGTGTACTTTTAGCTTCTTCCTCTTTTCCTTTCCACAAAAACTATCAGCAGAAAGCTTTATAAAGTAAAATCAAAAGCGACCATTTACTGATGGACGCATGAAATTCTCCAGGTTGCTGACTCACTTGAGAAGGGAACTGAACACGAAGATGAATACATGATTAGTGAGAAGGAACTCCTTGTTAATAGGTGATTTTTTCTAAAATTTCAATCTTTTATTACAGTGGCACATAGCTGTTCAGTTAATGATTATCTGATGTTTCATACGTATGTTATAGATTCATTTCAATACCGAAGGATATGGGAACATTCAATTGTGGCGCCTTTGTTGCTGGAATAGTGAGGGTGTGTACTATACCGTTCTCTTTCCATTCTATCTTTTGCATTTGAAAATTTTAAGTCATTAGTAGGCTTACATGTTTTTTTATCCCTTGAAGGGTGTTTTGGATGGTGCAGGTTTTCCTGCAGTAGTTACAGCTCACTTTGTACCCGTGGAGGGTCAGCAACGACCTCGGACGACGATTTTAATTAAATTTGCTGAAGAGGTTAGTACTATAATCTTCCCTTCATCAATTCCTTCCCTGCCTCAGTTTTGCCAATGGTCCTTCCAGTTAGTTGGATGGCAGTGTTATTTTCCCAAATTTGCACGAGTCCAGTGTTTTGTCACAATCGTAATCTGCAATTATTTTATTGGATAGTGTGACCTTAGTTGGATTGAAAGCCTTAATCCTTCCCAAGGGGTGTAAAAACTAACCAAATTGAACTTTGCTGAACCCTAACTAGCTAGTCGAGGGCCTGTTTTGTAGTGATTATGTTATCTTACTTATATAGACAGTTCTGTTCTCTCTTTATGTTTTTAGTTGTTCTTTCCCAGTATAAAAACTAAAAACACCGAGAAGTTAACTTTTACCCAAAAGAAACATGAACCAGATATTTGGCAAACATTGGTGGCTTTCCGTGCCAAGCACATAAAAGTGGAACAAGGTTTTTCTGTTTAAACTTGTATTTTTATGGCAATGAAGGAAAATCACTGACAAGTTAACTTTTACCAAATAATTTTACGTTGTCATTTTTTAAAATCAGTATATATAACCAGAATAAAGAAGTCATAAATGCTACCAAACAAGCCCTGACTAAACATGCTCCCAAATGAAGCATTAGTTTGGGTCTTTGGCAAAATCAATTGGGTTCGAGGCAAGCTCTTAAACAGGTAGCTGATTGGTCTCTCTGGAGCCTCCCTTTTTTTGTACATACCCTAAGTTCCACGGTCTAGCCTACTTTCGACCTATAGGTAGCTGTTCCCAAAGGGTTGGTGATGACCAAAAACTTTACTGTTTTTTGCGATGAAATATGCACACTTCGATGTTATAGAGCCTTACTTTACTGCCCCGTTGGGTGTTCTTGTGAAACTGATTTATCATAGAAATAGGTGGTTCTGAGATTTTATTAGCGTGCAATAGTCCGTCTTATATGTCTAAATGTTTATATTCCTAGAACTCTTTTGAGTGATGAGCCTGCATTTTACCCGTCTCAGGTGTTACGACGAGAAGCGAGGTTGGGTTGAACCTTTGTCGAACCGATTTTTTGGCGAGACTGATGAAATTATGTTGTTGGTGTTCACAAGCATTTTGTCGATGATTTCTAGTATCACGGGCGCACTGTTTGCGTTCTACTTCGACGTGTTATCCTTTCGTTATGGTGCTGTACCTGTACACACTTGATTTGTCTTTCATTTTGAATTAAAGGTTGATGCAAAAAGCCATATGGTTACTTCTCTTAATAAGTTAATCTGAAGAAGAGCTTTCATGCGTTCATGGATGTTAAAATCTCATCCCAACTCTTGGAACTTTATAGTTTAAATGAGCATGTTTTCACAAAACAAGTTGACTTTTACATGAAGTCTAGAATGGGGGGAAAACCGGTGGGCTCGAGATTTTGTGGGTAAATTTGGTAGAATCGAATCCGCGCCATCTATACCACATCCGGCACAAAAACAATGAATGTTCAGCAGGTTCGAGTATCATTTCTTGACCTTTTTCTGCCAGGCATTTGGATGGAGTCGCGCTCTAACGACCCCTAGAGGAAAATATTTTTGCGAACATTGTACAAATAAAATTGTAATAAGATAACTAGTCAACGGCATCGATAGACGTGCCCACATCCATAGACGAAGTCCCTTGCCCAATGTACCCATCCGGTGCTCGGTGAAATCGGATTGAACCTCAATACTAGCTATATAAACCGGACATTGCAAAAAAAGAAAAAAAATAAGTAATGTCTACAATCCCTTTAATTGTAACAAATATCCAAAAATTAATTTTTTCTTACTTTCAAGAAGAAATCACAAACCTTTAATAATTTCCACTTTTAATCTTATTTCCAACTGGTTACACAATAGCAAATAATTTCTACAGTTTACAAAGGGGAAAAAAAATTAAATACACAAGGAGAATTAATTTCCACAAATCTCCGGAATATTAACAAATCTTCAAAAACTTCAACTATTTAACCCAATTTTCCCCAAAATTTCAATAAACTTACAAATCTAAATATCCAACAAGTTCTACAAACTTAACAACAATTTCACAATATCCTAATAATTTCAACTAATTTCTGAAATAAGTTCAACACAACAATTGAAATGTTCCCAAACATCTGCAATTCTTTCTTTTCAAAACTAAACAACATAGGAGTGCAATAAACAATCTCTGCAAAATTGCATGGCTGTAAATTTGTAAAATGTTATAAATTTTTTTATAAATTTTGGGGGGGCAATAGTAGCATATGAGTACGATTATGGCTACATTAGAACACAGTCACACACTTGTCCAAGTATTATGAGAAAGGGAAAATCGTCCCATCGTTTTTCTAAAACAAACATGAAGTAAAACTGAAATATTAGAAGTGAGTTCTGTCCTTTGGTTCTGCTTCTCAAATCAGGTTTTTTGTAATTCTGGGTTAGGTGGGAAACAATATTGTGTAAATGGTGTATCAACAAAAATAATTACCAATTTGGTACACATGTTCGCTATTATTAATGACAAATATTTGATAATATTGTATATTGTTCGCCACTACTAATGACGAACAATATATATATTTTTACAGTTCGCCATTAGTAATGGTGAAAATATATATTTTTTTAGTGGCAAAAATTAATTTATGTATTATTGTGAAAATAATATATTTTTTTTAAGTTTGCCACTACTATTGGTGATTTTTTTTTTTACAGTTTGCCACCACTAATGACGAATTGTATATATATATATTTAGGAATGACGGTTGTGTATATATATATATATATATTTTTTTTTATTTGCTATTTTTGTTGATATGTGTATTTCTATAGTTACGTATATCCGTAATGTAAATGTTGATATGTGTTTTTCTTTTATTGATTGATTATATAGTTCAATTTTATTTTATTTTTTATATTTCGAATAGGAATAACTTGTATTGATTTTGTTATTAGGTTGAATGCTAAATATAAGAAGTGAGGAATACAGGAAGGAAAATGATTATCATAATATTATTTTTTTTTTGTTTATTTATCAATATTTCGCCATTAGCATCGGCGACATGTAAAAAAAAATAATAATAATTCGCCATTAGAAGTGGCAAACTGTGAAAAAACAATTCGCCATTAGCAGTGCCAAACTTAAAAAATAAAATAAAATAAATTATTATTTTTGCAACAACACATAATGGCAAACTGTAAAAAAACAAAAATTATTTTTCACTATTACTAGTGGTGAATTATTGAAAATATATTATTTTTCGCCATTACTAGTGACAAACTGTAAATATATATACATATATATATATATATATGTATGTATTATTCGCCATAAGTAGTAGCGAATAATATATAATATTTTTAAATGTTCACTATTAATAATGACGAATATAATGCAGTTCACTATATTTATAATTATTTTTGTTGATACACCATTTATGCAATATTGGGTCTCACCTAACCCAGAATTGCAAAAAACCCAATTTGCTTTATGATTCTAAAAAATAATAATAATAATAATAATAAAAAATTCCTTAGAAATTTGTTTAGCAATTTTCTTCCTCTAATTATTTAGAGTATTTAAAAAGTCATTTATTTGTAATCATAATTTCTGTAACTGCTATTTTTAAAAACTTTAGGTAAGGTTCTGCTTGTTTTGCCAGAAAATGAGAAAAAAAAAAATTTCTGGGAAAATCGTATTTGCTAAAGTTTGTTTAGATGGAAAATCAAATTTTTGGAAATTTATTTTTCAAACATAGAGCAAAATAAGGAAAAATAACTTGGCCCTATAAGGAAGAGAAATTATTTTCCAAAGCCCTGAATTTGTGGCTATAACAAGGGCGCACCCATTTCTCACTCCTAATGTTATCATTCTGTTTCTTTATCATTCCCAAAATGCATCCATCTCTCCTCTCATTAAATTATTTATAAAAATAATAATTTATATTGGTTACATAACTTAAATATTCATTTGTATTTTTAACTTTTATCAAATTAACTGTCGGATTATTTTAATATATAAAATACTATTTGATTTTTTCTTCTTTCTAATATTTTTTTTTTATAAATTACTTGAAATAATTTAAAATATACAATTGTTTTACACTTTAAATTGTAGTTTAAAATCTTTTGTAATTTTTTTCATTGAGTAAAAAAATAAATTTGAGGAAATAATTTAATTATTTAGATAAGATATGATAGAAAAAGATAGAGTTATGACATATGGCACTAATATTTTCCAAGAAAAATTCAATATCCTTCCAAATATGTAGAAAATGTCGGAAAATTAGTTTTTCTCTTGAAAATTCTGAAAACATATTTTCTCTAGAATTTTTTTCCCGACAAAACAAATAAAACTTAAGGGTTTGGAATGGGTTTTATAAGCCATACTTTTTTTTTTATTCAAAATTAAATGGAAAGAATAACTAGCAAAAATTTTAAATTGGATTTATAATTAATTATTTATATTCTAGAGATTAGATTTTTGTATTAGTTAAATCTGTTTGTTTTGCAGGAAAATAAGGAAAAAAAATATTTTCTTGGAAAATAAGATTTGCTAGAGTTTGTTTATATGGAAAATAAAATTTTAAAAAAATTATTTTCTACGCTCGAAAGGTAGAAATATTATTTTCCAAAGCACTTGCCTTCCTTGATTTGTGGCTACAAGCCCATTTCTTTCTCCTAATATTATTCTTCTGCTTCTTTATCTTTTACAAAATACATTCATCTCTCATTTCCATAAATTATTCATAAAAAAATAATTTTTATTTGTTAACTAACTCAAATATTCATTTGTATTTTTAATTTTTATCAAATTAACTGTCGGATTATTTTAATATATAAAATACTATTTGATTTTTTCTTCTTTCTATTTTTTTATTATAATTTACTTGTAATAATTTAAAATATACAATTATTTTACTCTTTAAATTGTTATTAAAAATCTTTTGTAATTTTTTTCATTGAGTAAAAAACGATTTGAGGAAATAAGCTAATTATATGGATAAGATATGATAGAAAAGGATAGTTATGAGATATGATATTAATATTTTTCGAGAAAAATTCAATATATTTTCATGCAGAAAATCTAGGAATATCCCTTTTTTTCTTGAAGATCTTTTCCTGGAAAAATATTTTCTCTAGAATTCTTTTAATGAGGGCACTTCTATTTCTCTCTCCTAATCTCATTCTTCTGCTTTTTTTTATATTTCACAAAATACATAATTTTTATTCGTTACCTAACTGAAATATTCATTTGTATTTTTAAATTTTATCAAATTAACTGTCGGTTTGTTTTAATATATAAAATACTATTTGATTTTTTCTTCTTTCTATTAATTTTTTTTTATAAATTACTTGTAATAATTTAAAATATACAATTGTTTTACTCTTTAAATTGTTATTAAAAATCTTTTGTAATTTTTTCACTGAGTAAAAAAATAAATTTGAGGAAATAAATTAATTATATGGATAAGATATGATAGAAAAGGATAGAGATATGGATAGGATACTAATATTTTACAAGAAAAATTCAATGCCCTTCCAAACATGTAGAAAATCTAGGAAAATAAGTTTTTTCCTTGAAAGTATTTTCATGGAAAAATATTTTCTCTAGTTTTCTTTTTCCGGCAAAACAAACAGAGTATAATACTCAAGTTAATAACTAATATACATTGAACCATCTAACACAAAACTCAATATTTAAATTCATTTATTAAAATTTATTTAAATGTGTAAGATATGATGTATCTAACAAAATCTACTATAAAAGTACAAACTCTCTCAATGTTTACTCATTTTTACAATCCAAAACTACCCCTTTAAATTTAATAAAATTACAATTAATTTTTATAGTGGCTCAAACTAAAGAAGGGTAAAACTGTATTTGCCAAAAAAAAAAAAATTAAATCAACACATATCTAATTAAAAAATAATTATGTAATCAAAAGTAATTAAAATTTTTAATTTTTATATTTAAGTTAACAGTAGCAATTTAAAGATAAGTAGTTAAAATTTTAATTCACGCAAATCTATATAGAATTAGCATATTCATAAATATGATTTATTGATGGTTTATTTACTCTTCAACTTATTTATCTCATGATTTACATTAAAAAATTTTCTTACATCGTTTAAAATGTGATGAAATATACATTATGATATGATTAAAAATAATCTCCACGTCCTTTATATTCTATTTTTTCTTTGAGTTGATTTCTTCCTATAAATAATAAAAATTATTTACCATTTACATAACAATATTAATTTTTGGAAAATTTGATGTCGCAATTTCCCCCCTGAAAAATGTTATTGTTATGTGTTATAATCACCATATACATTTAATATGAATGGGTAATTTAGAAAGTTTAAATTTTTGTTAAATTTATTTTTATAAAGATGACAATATTTTGGGACGCCTCAAAATAAAAATATGAATATTTTTTTTTGGAATTGAAGGGAGTAAATTTCTTTAGATTTTCAAAAGAAATAATTTGGCTTACACTAATCTAGAGAAGTTTTAGAAATTTGTTTCGTATTATAATTTGTGAGAAGTGAAAGTTAAATCATCCAATAAATTGTTGTACTGAAAGTCTCAACAAATAACAATTCCATTATTAATTAATTGTTTTGTTTTGCTTCGCAATTAACAATTTTGTTTTTTCGTAAGCTTAAGTAATTACCTATATTATCTTGAAGATAAATTAAGATATAAAAACTTAGAGTTAGAAACTATAAATATTATGTGTTACCTAATAACTAAGAAGCTAATGATATAGAAAGTAAAATAATTATGTGTTTATTCTGAAACAAATATATAGTAAAAAAAATGGTTAAATATAAACAAATCTCCTAAAATTATACTAAAAAATTTGTTGTTCTCTGATATATAGATTATTACAAAAAGTAGAATTGTCCATCATGTGTAAATCACCTGTTTCTCGGCTAGTTTATTTAAAAAATGCAATCAAACAAACTTGTATTTTCTATTATCTAAAAAGAAAGCAAACATATGGGAACATATGGGGTTAAAGGGGTAGCCTTTTTCTTTGATTAATTTGATATACGGGGCTCTTAATGAATCCCCCAAAGCCCAATAACATATATTCTTTGGTTCGGTGCCTTCAATTTGCACATTTATCTACTCTCTTAAACCTCTCAATAAATAATCACTACCCTGAAATCTCTCTCTCACATTTGCAGCAGTGTAATTCTCAGGTGCGATGACCGAAAATTCACTGGGAAAATTCAAATCTCTCCAGATTACTCAGCTCGACGAGGACGATGAAGATGACGCGGCTCATATAAATGGCGACGACGACGTGTTAATCAACGACGACGATGATGAGGAGGATGAAGACGAGGAAGAACAAGGGCTAGTGACGCTAGGGTTTCTGGAGGAGCCTAAAAATAGGCGCACTCTTCTTCGCCATTTCTTTCCCAGCAAGGCTGGTGGTGTTCCTGTACGTATTTATTTATATGTATATGTCTCCCGTTATTTGGTTACTTTTCAATTCAATTAATTGTTACACCAACCTTTCTAAACAAGCATTATCTCTTAAATGAGAAAAAGAAAGCTGCAATGTTACCTATCCAGTCTTTCTATTCCGGAAAACCTTCTGGAAATTGCTATTCACACGCTCTAACGCACGCAATCTTACCCTGTTTCCAGAGAGATGGTTTTTAACGGGACGAACTCGTGATCCACACCTCACAATGGAGGTATACATAACCCTAATTTATAGAAATTCAAGTTAGGTTTTAATTACCAGTAATATCAATTTCAATAAAGGTTGAACATGGAGCAACTAGGATAATCAGATGCTATGTAAATATCAAGCCATCTCCATGAAAAAAACACACTAATATATTCAAGAAATAATTTTTTCTAAATTTTATTATATTTACATGTTGATAAATAATAGTATAGAAAATTTGCTTAGAAAGTCTAAAATGGCCAATTTCTATTCAGTAAGAGAATTGGGTTTCTAGAAAATCATATTTAGGAATTAAATGAGAAAGGTTGCTGTGAATGCTCATAGGGCATCCAACAGGCAAGCTATTTCAGCTCGTGAATTTTAGTTTTTATACCTCAAAATATAAATTATTGGCTGAGTTATGGGGAAGCCCCACACCAGACCCCTTAAAGAATAAATCCGAGGGTCAGTAGAAGTTCCTAGTTGAAGTGGATTAATGCAACAAATCCCTGTTTATTTGTATTATCTATAAAATTTAGTACAGGTCTCGTTTATAAGCACCCGTTGTGAGTGCCCTAATAGTGTAAATTTTAGAGCCTGTTTCAACTTTTGTGAAACAGTAATGCCCGAAAAGGTAAATAGTTTTTCTTGTTTGGATGTCAAGTGAAAAATGTATGCCATTATGTAGACCATGTTTGTCAATATCGTACGGTACACGATATATATTGTATGATACATATCATTTCACACGGTAAACGTGCATATCGCTAGTAAATATCGGTTGGAAGTAGAAATCATCCTTGATTGTGAATAATTGCTCATTTGAACTGTTGTCTAATTTTGTTGTAAATCAAGATCCAAATTTGTAAGGGAACTACTTTGAGTTTTGAAGTTGTAGTTTCTTTAAATCAATGGTCTAAATGGCTAAGTTAGGTGCTTTATTATGTATTTGTACATAAGGAGTCTACTCTTCCAGTGAAATAATTAATTATGTGCTTTTGTGGTAGGCTTGGCTGGATCCTATGAATTTGCCTTGTGGACAATCTCGTCAGTGTGGCATTTGTGGTGGGCCTTTACAATTTGTGCTTCAGGTATTTAATTATTAAACATTCACGTTTTTAGTAACTACAAGTGATAAAATATTGTTGCAAATCCACTTGCCAATTTTGCTGCCTAATGCTTCTGCGAATCATAAACTAGGCAATCATGTGGATATGCTAATTTGCTTAGTTGTGACCATGTATAGAGGTATTTGAATTATTTAATGAAGTAGTCATTTTGTCTACCTATCACACTTTTGTGTTCTAAATATTTAATCTGTTGGCCCATCCTCTGTTTTATATGTAGTGTTAGTTGGAATTTGCAGTGTGCTTATTCTGAAAGAGCTTTTGAAGTTAGTGATGAGATGAATGGGGACATGGATTCTACAAGACTGAGGACTGTTGTTTGAAACTAGAAAAAAATCAGAAATTATTTGGAAAAGACGTGGTTAAGAAAAAACTGTTGATGATAATCATCCATGGTGTAGTAGAAAGGAGAGTATACCACTGTAGTTTGTGTGATGAACACGCCACGGTGCTCCTGAAAATGTGATGTATATGAAACAACAGTCCTTTTTTTCCTATTGGGCATATGCATTGGTGAAACTCTGAAACATGATAGAGACACAGTAGGCCATGACTAGGAGAAAATTCTTTTGCATATTCACGCAAGTATACCACAAAACACCTTATGGAAACGAACAAAATTTTAAACACCATTGTTAAATAAAACATGGTGCTCATTTTTCTGGAAGGGATCAAATTTGATTGTAGTTTTATTTTCCTTGGCTTCCTAGGTATATGCACCTCTTTCTGAAGAGAAGGAATCTGCATTTCATCGGACACTGTATGTTCTAATGTGTCCCTTCATGGCTTGTCTTCTCCAAGATCAGCATGAGCAGTGGAAACGCCAGCCTGGAAAGGCATTGCGAAGGTACATGTTTCATTTACGTACTCGCTAATTTTGTGATTTTGTATTGTCAGAGGAAGTAGAAAAATATAAAGTTGCTCTTCTTAATTCTTTGTAGTTAGTGCTTCCGTGATTCTGATTTTGAATGTTCTCTTTTTAAGTGTGAAGGTATTTCGTTGCCAGCTGGCCCGCGTAAATCCCTTTTACTCGGATAAACCACCAAAATATGATGGAACTGATAAACCTTCCACTGTTGGAGGTAACTTGTTGATTATTTTATTACTAATATCAGTTTCTAGGAAATTTTCGAAGGGCTTAGATTTGTTCATATGCTATCAAAGTCATTAACCTCACCAATTTGTCTAAACCTGTCATATTTGCTTGCTAAATTTATTCCCTGTGCTATAAGTTCCTCTTTAAGGTGCAATTTCTGAACCATGTGTGCAATATCACGCCCAAAATTTTGCAATGGTTAGTGGCCATTGGCCAATTTATATCACATGGCCAACTATGTAATGATACCCAAATGTAGCATGTTGCAGAAATTGGCATTTTTATGTCTTGATTAGTTGAGTAATTCTATTAACATCCTTTGTTTTTTATTTAAGGCTTTAAGCATTTCTTTGAACCAGTTCGGGGCTGGGGTGATGTTAAATAACAACTCGAATTTCTTGTGGAAAATGAAAAAGGGTGGGAACCTGAAGTGGTATTTACTGAGTACTTTTGTCGTGGTCACATCTTATTAGTTGATATTATTGTAGCTTTTTAAGTATCAAATCTAATCTTATTTACTTGTGTGAATATTCTTGGGACTCTTCAATAATCAATGCTATTTTACTTCTTGGGTTTTAGAGCTGTTCAATAGCAAATCAGATCGCCATTATGTTCCTTATATGTTCTTGTCAATTTTTTTTGGTTCAACTAATTTATGAATTTCTCCTTTCACAATACTTGATTCAGCTGCTCTCTGTAATTGGTGTTGTACCTGGAAAGGAGATAAAGTTTGTGGTAGTTGTAGGAGAGCACGTTATTGCTCAGAGAAGCATCAGGTAATTGAAAAAATGTGATTTTGATGCTCAAGTTTTTGAGAATTTTTAGAACTGAGCAATTTATACCTGCAGGCTTTGCATTGGAAATCAGGCCATAGGAATGAATGTCGATTGAGTGTCGCTGATCACTCATTTAATAACAGTTCTGCAAACTGTTCGGCCGAGATAGAAAAAGGCAAGTTTCATTTCCCTTGTAAACCAGGTGATCTTTGCAGGATATTTCTTTTATGGGGGCATCTATAACATGGATACACAAATAGAAATGAACCTCATTATTGCATATATGCATGTTATTTTTCCTGAGACATTTGGGCAGATGAATAATGTAGTAGAGTTGAGATTTTCTTGCCATATATACTTCATAACTTGTCGAACGAAATATATAACACCTTATTAGCGAATTGGTGCTACTTGTGTGTCTGTATGAGCTTTTCGGTCTTTACTTGCTCGTTTTTATGAGTTTCAAATCTTGGTTATCTTGAGATTTGGTTTAAAGACTTGCTCAGCTGATCAAATTATTTCAATGTCAACAGTCGCAAGCAACACCATTTGGCCTGAGTATGAGATCATACAAGATTATGAAGCGGAACTTGAAAAATCCATAGATGATATGCATGATAATTCAATGGTTTCTGTGAGTCAAATGGATGAAACTGTGAACTCATTGATGGACACCTTTGAGGTATGATTCTTTTTTAATGCTTTAGTTCGTTGAATTTTCTCCGGACTTTACCCGGGTCCATTTCAATGTTCGTAAGCAGGGGAACAGTGATAAGAAGAGCTGGGCATCCTTCCAAGAGCATATATCCAGGGACCCCGAACAAGTGCTAAGGTAAATGTCTCCAATTGTTAGCTTTTATTCCTCTTTATATCTGAGGATGATGAATTTGGGGAAAAATTAAATCAATTGTTTAATGTGAAACCTGTTATGCATACATGTTCATCAGTATAATTATCAGTATGTTATGTGTATTAGATAAAGCTTGTTCCAGTTATCCTTGAGAAAGTTTACTTTTCTATTTTACTATTTTTCTCAAATATCCACCCCCAACCCTTAACCCTTTTCCTCTTCTCATCCCTTGTTATGTGACAGGTATTGTAGAAATGAGAGAGGTAAGCCTTTATGGCCCATGTCTAGTGGCCGTCCATCAAGAGCTGATATTCCTAAGTGCAGCTATTGTGGAAGCCCTCGGCAATTTGA
>MKEJ01066797.1:0-10649 GCA_001753735.1 Embelia ribes | reverse complement strand
GTTAGCTACCTATTTTGTACCTTAATCTTGTATAATGATCAATTTTGTTTTAATGAATAAGGAAAATTATTTTGGGTGAGAAATTTTGAGAGTAACTCTTTCTTGGTTCTTTGATAACTTTTTGAGCATTTTAGAGTTATCTGAGGCAATCGATCCCTACTTATCAATCCATTTTCCATTCCAATTTTGGCGTTTTCACTATACCAAGGTTCTTGCCTTCATCATAGGCAATGGGTTGAGATTTCTATCCAAACCTACATTTTAGAGTTCGGTCTAGGGCTGATTTCATACGGGTCTCATTCTAACGTGGGAGTGGTTCGTATCAGCGAGCGACTGTCGGACACCCTGTCAGATGCCAGTCGGATAACCAGATGGACACAGTCTGAACTCCCTGAAATTTCTAATCTAAGGTTCGACCCCCTATCGGATAGGCGTCAGAAACCTCAATTCTGCTAATTTTAACACCAAACGCTTAGGCGTTACCTCTAATGCCTCACCAACCCAAAATCACACGCTTCCCAATGCTAAACCCCACATCATACAACTATACTACGATGCACCAATGCAATGTATATGTCCACACAATATACCCACACCTAACCATACTTATATGCCATATTATAATCTAAATGCAACATATAATATCAACTCTTAAAAGAAAAAAATTATATTGGAATTTTCGAAATGTTATACCCCTATATAGTGGCCGTTAATCCTGAAGAAGAGGTCATATTGGTGGGGGTACAGGAAGAAATCCCTGTAGTACCCATGCCCATGGCAGGAGCAGCAAGGGCTACCCCAATTCTCATAACAATTGACTTGAAGCAGTTATCAACTTTGATGACATAACATACCTATCATGTAGTGAAGGCAGTGCTTAAGGGGGTGTGAATTCAACAGGCGGGCAATATAGAAGTTAGGGCTCAAGCGATGAAGGTGCAGAAGGAGATTGGTAGGAATAAAGTGCCAATCTTTTGGGAAGGTATAGGTGCAGCAAAGGCCAATGTGTAAGTGTCCAATTTGGAACATCACTTATGTACAATGGGGGTGACAAACAACTTCGTCATGGTGAGGACAAAACTACTTTCTATGAGACGAGACGATAGAATGGTAGAAGGGATATATGGAGACCTTTGAGATCGGAGTGCTAACATGGTAAGGGTTTATGGACATCTTTCTAACTTGATATTGTCCTCATTTATATTGAGATGGGAAGGTACATGATTTTCTAAATCTATATTAGATCAACAGGTTGGTGATGGAATATTCGACAGAGTTCTTAGCTTTGGCAAAATACGCCAAGGCTTACGTACCAACTGAAGCAGATAGGGTAAAATGGTTTGTGATAGATTTACAACTTCGTATATAATATATTGTAACGAGAGTGAGATCAACCATTTATGATCAGGTAGTGAAGAAGGCCAACGAGCAAGAGGCCATTGATATTCAAGAGAGGAGAGGAAAGGGCTAAGGAATTCGGATCCAAGCCAGGGGAAGCAGCCGAGGGGAATGAGTAGAAGTCAGGGAAATCAAAAGAGGGGTCGAGAGGATGAAATACCAATTTCAGAAAGACAGTCGGTCTAGAGATCTTCTATTGCTGGGACAATGTCTGTGAATTCAAGCCAGAGGATGTGCTTCCAAAGGAAGGAGGAAGGGAATATCCGGTGTTATTACCCTACGATGAGGTGCAATGGGTGTGGAACTCTAGGACACATGCAAAGTGACTACTAGGACTTTCTATACTGACTCGAACTACTTATACAACACCACTAACACCTCCATCCGTGTCAGTTTAGTTAGGGGTGGTGATTAGTTATAGGGGTTAGCAGGGGAATGAGAATCGATTGCTGCATCTACTTCTCCATCAACGACACTGATATGTTTGTATGTACTTCATGAGGTCTCTACTACTTCGGTGGAAGCATCTATCATTCGAGGTACTATACTATTTCAGTCTCCATATACACGTATTTTATTTAATATCGGTACATCTCGTTCATTTGTCATTGCATGTTTAGTTTAGTTCAGTTGTTAGGGTTAAAACTATATCATTTAGATTATCATATGCTAGTTGATATACCCTTAGGTATTGGGGTAGTTCAAAGGTTTGTATGTTGTCATTATTTAATTCTTATTTTTTATCATTACTTTAGTGTATGATTTCTTGAATCTATATCAGAGCAACCAGTTGATGATGGAATATTCAATGGAGTTCTTAGCTTTGGCAAAATAAGCCAAGGCTTATGTACGCACTAAATAAGAGAAGGTCAGATAGGTTGTGATGGGTTTGCGACTTCGTATATGCCATATTGTGGTAGAATGAGACCAACTACTTACAATCAAGCAGTAAAAAAGGCCAATAAGCAAGAGGCCATCAATATTAAAAAGAGGCAATTGTAGGAGATGAGGGGGCCAATGAATTTGGGTCCAAGCCAGGGGCAGCAGTTGAGGGGAATGAGTGAAAGTCGAGGAATCGAAAGAGGGGTCAAGAGGATGGAATACCAATTTTAGAAAGACAACCAGTCTAGAGGTCTTTTGTTGCTGAGATGAGGTCTATGAGTTCAGGCCAAAGAGAGTGCTTTTGGTATAAGGAGAAAGGGAATCTTTAGCGTTACTGCCTTACAATGAGGTGAAATAGGTATGAAGCTCTAAGACACATGCAAAGTGACTGCCCGAGACTGTCTGCATTGAATTAGACTTCCCGTACAGCACCATCAATACCTCCGACCATGTAAGTTTAGTTGGGGGTGGTGATTGGTCATGGGGGTTGGCAGGGGAATATGAATTGATTACTACATCTTCTTCTGCATTAGCAGCATAGATGCACTTGTACCCACTTCACAATATCTCTACCACTTCGGTGGAGGCATCCATCTTTCGAGGTACTCTACTATTTCAGTCTTCATGTGCACAAGTTTTGTTTAATATGGGTCCATCTCATTTATTTGTTGCTGTATGTTTAGTTCTGTCATTAGGAACCAGAACATTTAGATTCTTATGGATATGTTGATATATACTTAGGTATTGGGCTAGTTCCGAGGTTTGTATGTCATCATTGTTTGATTCTTATTTTCGATCATTACTTTGGTTGTGAGATTTTAGTACCCGATATGTTGGGATTTGATGTCATTCTTGGCATGGATTGATTGCCATCCAATCGTATTGTTATTGAGTGTGAACATTATTGGGTTACATTATTTTAAGAGGAAGGGGTAACAGTCTGGTAGGTTGGGGAATGGGACATCCTTTGTATCTCTGCGAGGTCGACTAGAGACACTCTTAGTTGTATCCTTATGACCCTTTCTAATTCTGAGATTTATGAGGCATATCTAGAGTTTTCTCCAGTTGTCTTTGACTTTGTTGATATGTTTCCGGATGATCTTAGTGAATTAATGCATTGTCATGAGGTGGAGTTCACTATAGATCTTGTTCTGGGCACAAACAAGGCTTATTTATGTGACTCCTTATCATTTGGCGCCAACAGAGTTGAAGGAAATAAAGTCTCAACTTAAGAATTTGTTGAACAACGGGCTTATTCGTTTGAGCACATTACTGTGGCATGCACCGGCCTTATTTGTGAAAAAGAAGGATGGTTCGATGAGGATGTCCATTGACTACAGAAAATTGAAGTAGGTGATGAAGAATAAGTATCCATTGATAGGGATAGATGACTTGTTCGATCAGTTAAAAAGGGTCGAGGTACATTATGAAGTTAGATCTTCCTTTGAGGTAACATCAGTAGTGGATTCGAGAGGAGGATGTTCCGAAAACTTCTTTTGGGACTCGTTACGGGCATTATGGGTTTCTTGTTATGCTTTTCAGGTTGACAAATGCGCCGACAGTCTTTATGGATTTGATGAACAAAATATTCTAAAAATACTTGAATAGGTTTGTCATTGTCTTCATAGATGACACTCTTGTTTACTCCAAGAATGAAGAGGAATACCGATAGTATTTGTGGATCATTTGACAACGTTATAGGATTATCTGTTGCATGCAAAGTTGTCGGAGTATGAGTTCTAACTTCAAGAAGTGAGATTCTTGAGGCATGGCATGATGACAGAAGGAGAGACTATAGATCCATTGAAGTTCGAGGTAGTGTTGAAGTTTTCTGGGGTTAATAAGTTACTATCGATGATTTATGAAGGATATCTTGACTATAACATCTCCCATGACTCGCCTTACTCACAATGTGGTCAAGTTTGAGTTGATTCTAAGTATGAAGAGTCACTTGCAAAGCTGAATGAGTTGTTGACAATAATGCTAGTATTAATTATTCCGAAAAGGGGAGTAGGGTATACAATATACTGCAATGTGTCAAAGGAAGGGATGGGTTATTCTGATGAAGACAGAAAGGGTAGTTGCCTGCACCTCTCGCCAGTTGAAAGTTTATGAGCAAAATTATCTGACTCAGATTTGGAGCTAAGGGTAGTCATTTTTTTCATTAAGATCTGGAGGAATTACTTATATGGGGAAAAATTTAAGGTCTTTTCGGATCATAAAAGCCTCAAATATATCTTTACGTAATGACTTGAACATGAGACAGAGACGACGGATGGAATATTTAGATAAGTGTAACTTTGATCTTCAATACCATCCGTAGAAGGCGAATTCCGTGGCATATACATTGAGCTATAAGACTTGGTGTACTTTGGTATGTCAAATTCATAATGAGTGAAATACGGTAAAGACGCTTGTTGAATTTGGACTACAGTTCATCAAAGGAGAAGAACGGATATCATGATACACTAAGGTTGTTAAACTAAAATGGATTAAGAGGGGTGATTGAATTTCAATGGTAGAATGCTTGATCACAGAAGTCCATTGCTAAAGCCCCAAGTTGTAACTCTCAGGTTTGGACTGTTAGAGATGGTAGAGAATTGAGATATCGGGGTCACTTATATGTGCTGATGTCGATAAGAAATGAAGTATTGCTGGACTTGCATTAGCCCCGGTTAGCGATACATCCTGATGGAAATAAGATGTACCATGACTTGAGACGCACTTATTGGTGCCCAAGTTTGAAAATAGATATAATTTAGTTTATGGCACGATGTGTTACAAGTTAGCAGATGAAGTGAGATAAAAAGAAGTAGGGTAGTAAGATGCAACCACTTGAGATACCGAAGTGGAAGTGGGTTCATATCACGATGGATACCGAGGTCTAAAAGGAAGATGATACTATTTGGGTCATTGTTGATGGATTGACGAAATTAGCGTACTTCTTGGCTATAAAAAAGGATGATGGAACATAGGTGTTATTGCGGTTATATAGGAAGGAAATCCTTCGGTTACATAGTGCTCCTTGTACCATTGTGTCCGATCGAGATCCAAGATTCATATAATAGTTTTAGAAGGGTATACAATAAGCCATGTGCACAAAGTTAATGTAGAGTACTGCTTATCACTCTTAAATGGATGGGGCATATTAAAAGGACAATACAGACATTGGAGGATATATTACGAGCATGTATGCTAGGTTTTGATGAGAGTTGGGAGGATCATTTACATCTAGCCGAGTTTGTGTACAATAATAATTACCATTCAAGTATTGGAATGACGCTTTTCAAAGCATTTTATGGGCGACCGTATAGGTTACTTATTTGTTAGATGGAGTTCAGGGAGTCGTTATTTCTAGGACCGGATATGTATTTCTCAAGGTCTCACTTTGGAAAGGGGTAATGAGGTTTAGAAAGAAAAGGAAGTTGTCGCCAAGATTTATGGGACCTTTCCAAATTATTGAGAAGGTTGGCAAGCTTGCATATCGATTGGCACTGCTACCACAATTGGAGAATGTACATTCGGTCTTCCATGCGTCAATATTACATAAGTATAAACTGGATCCATCTTATATTATTAATCTTTCTGACCTAGTAGTGGAAGAATATGTAACATATAAGGTCAAACTAGTGAGTATAATGGATCATCATGATAAGGTGTTGAGTAGGAAGGTGATACCTCTTGTTTGAGTCCTTTAGAGACATCATAGAATTGAAGAGCAGACGTAGGAGCTCGAGAAAAAGATGCGAAACAAATTTACGAAACTATTTGCAGGTATACTTTAAACTTTAATGACGGAGCATATTTTTTTTGGGCGAAGAGCTGTAAGACCCAATAAAATATAAAGACTACCACAGTAATATTACAGAATGTTAACCAATCTTTATCTCAATTCATGTTATTTTCTTCTAACACAGAAAGAGAAAGGGAGATAGAAGGTGAAGAGGATGATGAGCAAAACACATCAAGTCTAGGTGGTGAATTGCTCTCCTAGACGATCTAATGGCAGATTCACATTTTTCTGGTCGTTTTCTCCATTGTGAGGTAAGATTTGTCATCAAACTCTTTCGTATTCGTTCATATCCTAATAAATCAAAGGCGAGTCTAATGACCGATTGAGGTTCGAATTAGTCAATTGATAATCAATTATGATCAATTGTTTGTAGGTTTCATTGGTGTGTCTTTGGGTGGTGTTGTTAATTAGACGAGACAATTATCTTATAATATAATTTGGACTCTTATTTTTTGGTGTTAAACATTAATATGCATATGAGTATTCTTAAATTACATTACTATTATATATTTTTGTTTCATATATTGCTTTAGAATTGGAACATCCCAGACTTGTACTTGCTTGGTTGTATTTTTGTATTATTTCTTTCTATAAAACGCTAAGCAGAATCAAGTACCGGAGGTCCAGTGATCTAAAACTAGGGTTGGAGCTCACTTGGGAGATGTCGTCACACATGTTTTATTATATTTTGTTTCTCGACAGTTGAAGGCCATTGGCCATAATTAATTTTACTATTTTCTTTGATGTTGTGTTGGAAAAGCTAAAATATGATAATAAAGCCTATTTGACATTGTTAATTCAATTTCGTTTGAGATGTTAGATGGTATTTCACTATTAAATTATTCTTATTGTTGGAAATTTTGTTTATTTGATGAAAATTGGTGTATTTTTATTAAGTTGGATGGTCGTTCATCACATGCACGGGATGTGTCAAGTTCTGGGGAATGGTATCAATAATTCTCTTCTATAATTTGGCTCAATTTGTCAACAATATGTCGCATTTGTCAACAATCTGTCGCATTGAAGTCAAATGATTGATATTTTATTGATGGGAATGCTCTTTGGTGGATGATATTTGGTAAGGTTATCTACAGCTCGGTTTGGAACGGATCTTAATAAAATATGGAACCGAACTATTCGATATTGATTCTAATTTTTTTGGAATAGAAGCTGAATTATTGAAGATTGGTTCGATTCTAGTTTGGTTCTTGATTGGTTCGATGCTGTTTCAATTTGGTTTTCGATTCCACGTGCAGTTATGTTTCACTTCTGTTCTAGCATATTTCCATTATAATTATTTTTTTAATAAGTAATATACTTAATGTTTTCAAAATATGTGAACAAATGTAATATATAAAATAGTACACACTATTTGAATCGATTCATACTTTTTTTTTTGTTTGATATTTTGATATTTTGGTATGCATTCAAGTAAGTTAACTCATAATTATTTTAAAATTGTATTATCACTACCAGTTCTCAATTCTGTTTTAGATCGGATCGGTTCTTGGTGCAGTTTCAAATAGTTCTTATTCCAAGATATATGGAATCGGAACCGGACCATTAAATATCGGTTCTTTCAAATTGTGAACCGGAACCAAGACCAATAGAATAGAAACCGAATTAATCCAATGTGATCGATTCGATCAGTTATTGACTCTCTCGGCTTTTTTGTACACCCCTATACGGGCTCCTGGAATGACCATACAAGTCTTTCTGGTCTTTACAGTGTTGATGCCTTTTTAGATTACAAGGGGACGAGGGAGTTTCACACTCCCTTCATTGCATCAAAATCATAATAGTTCTTGATCCGATTTGCTAAGTATATATATTCTTAATTCTCTCCAACCACTTATTCTCTGGAACTACCTCCTCCGCACACTCATCTCCCCGACAAGTCTTCAACCAATATGTTTTCTATTGGGCACAATGTGTTATTATATTATATTGGAGTTATATCTATTTCAGTACTTATCGAGGCAGGCGAGGAAGAGGGGTTAAAATTCTCACCAAATCATATAAATCATAATTAAAAAATTACAATAAATTTTATCAATTAATTAAATATTTTTTAATATAACCAACTTTTGGTTATTTTGTCTAATAATATTTACTATACAAAAATAATTTATGATTGCAAAAAGGATGAGAGTAAAATCGTTAGTCATACATATTTGTAGCCAAAATTCTTTTCATAAGATTTAATTCAAACTCCTATCTAAATAGATAGGGAAAAAGCAGGAAAATACAAATAAGTATATCTATTGTATTCAACTTGAAATTTGTTACAAAATATCAAATTTGGCCTCACATTAGTAGAGTTTAGAGAAATTGTATAAAACTATACTATATATTTCTATCGTGTTAAAAACAAAACTTATAATAAAGTTAAATTGCTCAATAGCATAAGAGGAAAAAGAGAAAACAACACTGTTGCACGATAACAAATGAGAGAAAAGAGAAAACAACAATACCGCACAATAGCAAAAGAGGATACAAAAAATGAAAGAAAGCTAGTCATTGCCTGTTAACCTCGGGTTAGTTTATGACTTCCCACTCCAACTTGGATACACTAGTTAGTAGTTACATGTCATCTAACCGCTGCTCAATGAATATATAAAATGTATACACTTGATATAATTTTTTTAATTAATTCTTATTTCGATCCAAGGCTTGTCAATAAAAAATAAAGATAACACTAATGCACTAAATACTTTGAACTCCTGAAATGAATTCAAACCACCCTTGCGTTATAATCATTAAACTATGGTAAAAAATGACAATATACAAACCGTGTAGATTTCGAGGACACATAAGCTTGAGACAAATAAATTTCCATAATTAGAATTGTTTGTTGGAATAAGTATTGTCCATTAATTTTGGTAAGTTTTTCTTCATAAATTTTTCTAGTTCAAAAAATTAAAAGGAACAAAATAAAAATTAAATTAAGCTGTCAACTTCTATCTAGGTGGGACATCCTATACTGCTAATACTACCTATTTGGTTATTTAGCGCTGGTTCATTTGGATTAAGGAGAAAAAGAAAATAATTAAAATAGTAATTGACTAAGAAAAGCTTTATCGATAGTTAAATGGAGAATAAATTGAATCTGGGAAAACCCCCAAAAAAATTACTATATTATTAATTGATAAATAATTATTTTAAAATATTAATTTAGCCATGCAAAATGTATGAATCATAACTAATAATTATTACTTTAGGAGATAATTAATGTCCACTGCAACATCAAATGTATGAAATTACATTTATCTTAATATATTGCATCCTTGAAATATAAGGAGAAAATTTCTCCAAAATATGATAAAGGAAACTTATTTGGTCATTAAAAGAAACCTGGTGATGAATTGGCAAAAAATGAAACTTTTAGGATATGACTTGATAAAAGATTAAAATATGTCAAATTGAAAGATTAATTGGACATCTTATTAGGTGGATCATCTCAGTCTCAGAAGTTGGGTTAACATATGGGCTTCATTATCAACCTACTTAAGATATGGGCTACTCTCCACTTAAGTTTGTAAATTTGTCCCAGTCTCAAATATCTCAATCTATCTCAATCTTAAACTACTTTTAACAGCCTTTTAAAGACATTTATTTATGTGTCTTTTTATATTTGATGAACTTCAACAATTAAATAAATTTTAGAATTTCTTGTCCAAAAGCTTGACTTTCTCTTCCATCAAAAGCTTGATTACCCACTTTTTTACTGGCATCTGTTTTGTTTTCAATTGTTGGCTGAAATAAGACAACCTTCTTATTGTCCGTATCCTGATAAAAAAAACCAAAGCGTTACAGTATGATTATACGATTACTAATTAGGTATTTTCCTATCGTGTAATATGGAAATTATTGTATAACAGATGATATCTTAACTTCTTTTGAGATTTTTGACCACTTGAAAAATAAAAGTAGTGGGAACAATGGACCGATGGTCTTGAACTAGATATGAGTGAGACCTACAACAGAGTTGAATAGGATTTTTTTGTGTAAGGTACTGGAAAAGATGGGTTTTAATGCTAAATAGGTTGAGATAATCATCAAATGCATTTATCCAGTCTTTTATTCGATACTCATGAATGGTCAACCCTCGAGAGGGTTTATCCTTCAAGGGGTCTCCATCAACGGGAACCTTTGTCGCCTTACTTTTTCATAAAAGGTGTTAGTATCCCGTCTCTTTTTTACCTATGACAATATCTTCTTTGCTAGAGCTAATGAAGTTGAAGCAAAGAATTGGCAAGAAACTCTAATTATTTATTGCAGCGCCTCAGGTTAGATTGTAATTTTTTTCAAATCATCAATATTTTCCAATGATAATGTAAACATTGTTACATCAAAAATCAGTGGAGTTTTGGGGGTTAGTGAATTAGATGGTAAAGGTACATATCAGGGCTGCCAACCTTGTTAGGTAATAAAAAGAGGATCACATTTTAGCCTATCAAGGAAAACATTTGGAAGAGAGTACAAGGATGGAAAAAATAAAAATGATCTCAAGCGGCAAGAGAAGTACTCATTAAAGCAGTTGCTTTGGCAAATTTGATCCTTTTTTTTTTTTTTT
>MKEJ01066796.1:0-11160 GCA_001753735.1 Embelia ribes | reverse complement strand
AAAATATTTTAAAGCATTGACATGGTAAAGTGTGTGGGCGTGCGTTGTATTTATGATCGTAATTACACTTATGTTCATAAGATTATTATACGATGTTATGTATTCATTCACAATGCATATAGCCTAATCTCTCTTTTATCGTATAGTTATTTGGCTAACCATATATTTTCTTTTTCCATCTTTTTGGATATATAAGTGGATTTGTTGGTGCGGAGGCAGGCATAGAGTATCAGTAGATGCTCGGACGTCATTGCACATATTTTTGGCGTATACGCATTAGCATAAGATTATGTATCATATTTTGTAGCGCAGTCTGATAGCGTAGTAGATGTAGCATGGGCGAAGGTATAAATAGGTTCTTATCCTCTATTAGAGACAAATAACCTATGTATACACTTCATTTTCTTTATTTTTGACAAGCATATAGCTTGTAGTGATGTATAAGTTTACTTTTATTCTGCGTTGTATATATATATATTTTCTGAAGTTGGCGCTGGCCTTCATCCGTTCTTTTTCGTGTAGTTCTTATTTACATGTTGATCATGATGTAGAATGTGCGTAAGATCGTCCTGCAGTAGCAGATAAATGCGATGTGAATGACGTAAAAGTAGTATTTTATTTTCAATTATTTTCGTTTCATTTTATTGTTCTTTCTTTTCTTTATTTCTTCTTTTTCTTCTTTATAAGTTCACATTCCCGGGTTTCTCGGGATTCAGGAAGCTAACTGGGTTACATAAACCTTGGTGGCTTGGAGGTAGGAGGTCTTGGCGGGGCAAGAGCGTAAGAATGCGTAGGAATTTTTTGCTTATCACTAGCTTATTGCGTGGCATAATGTGTGATAGTTGCGTAGGCGTAGATACTATAAAATCTGACTTATCTTCTTCTAACGTGTTGTTGATGTGAAGTTAATGATGGTGCGAGGGCGTGAAAATCGTGGCGGAGGATGACGTGGATGCCCATAGTCGTGGTGGTAGAGCGGGGACTAGTGGCAAAGAAAAGGTGCATCTAAGGCACACTCGTGCACGAGAGGCTGAGATTCGGGAAGTGGAGAATATTCCTAACTTGGAGGATACTACATGCGAGGAAGTGAGCTTGGAGGAATCCAAAGAAGAGGTTCCTTTACCTCGATCTCGAGTTCCACCATTAGCTCCAACGGGACTTAACAATGTGGAGGAATCCTCTAGTATGATCCAAGCATTGGAAACGGCCTTGAATAGAGTAGCACAAAGTTCAAGCACAAGCGTAAAGAATGTCGAAATCCAAGCATTTACGGCATAGAAGATGTTTCGGACCATGGATCCACCGATCTTTTCGGGAGAGGGCGAGGCTATCCTAGCCGAAGATTAGGTAAGAAATGTAGGGAGAATTTTCAAATCTCTCCATATGGTCGGTGACGACTTACGAATGGCAACAATGCCATTATATTTGCAAGGTAAGGCGGCTCGGTGGTGGAGTAGCAAGGAAGAGGTGAGTGGATTGGGAGATATTACTTGGTCCGCATATTGAGAGCTATTATTGGAGGAATTTTTCCCCGAGATGCTTCGCGAAAGGAAGCGGGAGCAATTTATGAATCTAGTCCAAGGAGTTCCTCGGTGCAAGAGTATCGGATTTCATTCACTAATTTATCTCAGTATGCACCCGAGAATGTATTGATGGAGAAGATATGCTGTGATCAATTCAAGAGCCATTTGCGTCCATCTATTCAGACATATATGATGGCGGGGCACCCTAACACTTTTAAAGAGTGTATTGATACGACCATGGAGGTGGAACAGTCTGTAGACCAGGAAACAACCAAAGGTTTCTCATTCTATTTCTCATTCCACTCAATATTCGGGCCGACCTTCTGATTCTCAACCATAGTCTGTTCAGGGTCCGGATATAGGTTCGGGTATGCATGGTGGTCGTAGTGGCAGTAGTGGTGGTGTTGGTTCCCATGTTAGTAGTGGTGGTGGCAAGAAAAAGCCGTTGGGTGACTTTTCTAATTCTTCTCGCATGCGTTTTCTGCCTGTCTTTTCTTCTTCAGGCTCTACTGTACAAGACTCGGTTTGTTTCCATTGTAGCCATCAAGGCCATATTGCTTTTGATTGCATATTTCCTGCAGCATGTCAGATGTGCGGGTCGGAGTCTCATGTTTAGGCGGTGTGCTTGTTAGTTGTTTGTCGTCGGTATAGTTAGCAGGGGCACATGCAGTTTCGTTGTCCAGAAGATTTTGCCGCTCCCACTACACCTCAGCAACAGCAACCCTCATCTTCCGGTGTGACTCTGAGGCCATTACCGACTGCACCTTCATCATCTTCTCGTCAAAGCGGGGGTGTACAGTGTGGAGGTTATCAGGGTGGAGTTGGACGGGGTGGATTTCAGTAATGTCAGTCTTAGTAGGCCCGTGCTTATGCTATTCTTCATATGCCTCAAGCTCCAGATGCCATTGAGTCGTCCGTTGTTCGAGATATTGTACAATCTCTCCACATGGGCACATATTTTATTCGATACCGGTGCATCACGTTCATTCATTTCATTACGTTTTGCATTGATATTGGAATTACCTGTGGAGTGTTTGAATGCTCCCATGTATGTTGATACTCTGGGGGATAATACTTATCGAATTGATTGCATTTTTCGGGGGTGAGAGATTTTTATAGCGGATCATATTTTCACATATGATTTCATAGTATTTGGCATATTAGGTTTCGATATTTTAAACCATTGGTATGGTAAAGTGCGTGGGCGTGCGTTGTATTCATGATCATAATTATACATATGTTCATGAGATTATTATGCGTTGTCATGCATTAATTCACAATGCATATAACCTAGTCTCTCTTTCATCGTACAATTACTTGGTTAAGTGTATATTTTCTTTTTCCATCTTTTTGGATATATGCGTGGTTTTGTAGGTAGTAGATGCTCGAATGTCATTGTACATATTTTTGGTGCATACGTATTAGCACAGGATTATGTATCGTATTTTGTAGCACACTTTGATAATGTAGTAGATGATGGTGTTGTAGCGTGCGCACAGGGATAGATAGGTTCTTGCTCATGTATGAGAGGCGAAGAACCTATTTATACATTCTATTTTCTTTATTTTTTGACAAATATACAGCTTGTAATGATGTCTAAATAAACAGACAGGTTTACTTTTATTCTGTGTTGTATATCTATATATATTTTCTGGAGTTGGTGTTGGCTTTCATCCTTTCTTTTTAGCGTAGTTCTTATTTACATGTTGATCATGATGTAGAATGTGCATAAGATCGTCTTGCAGTGGCGGATAAATGTGACGTCAATGGCATAGACGTAGTTTTTTTATTTCAGTTATTTTTATTTCATTTTATTTTTCTTTCTTTTATTTTATTTCTTCTTTTTCTTCTTTATAAGCTCACGTCCCTGGATTTCTCGGGATTCGGGGCATGACAGGGTGCTCTATAAAATTGCGAAAAAAAATTTCGGAACAATAAGTATTATGATTGCACAGTGTAAACATAAAGATAATAGTATGATAATGATGATAAAATAAAATTGAATTGCTTCTAAGATCAAAATGATTGAGACAAAAAAGTGTGCTACAGCAACCAAACCTGAGGGAATGTAACACGGACATCCTCCAAGAACTTTCTTGCTTCTTTTCCTTCTGCCTCACTTTCGCAAATCGCCATGGATGCAACCTCACTATCACCTGAATCGACAAAATAACGTCAGATTAATTTTTACAATTGATAGGATGATGTCAAATTTGAAATAACAAGCACTTTTACAGAAAGACACTAAGATCCAACAAGAGATGTATCACATCAATATGAAGCTTATTCTGAGCCCCATTTTGAACAGAACTGTAATCACCAATGGTAAATCCAATTACTTTACATTCGACTCATAATAAGTGCATTAGGAGTCTCTACTACCAGATATTCATGGAGAATGTAAATTTCAATATGTAGTCACAGCCTACTAGAAACAAAAACATACTTATGAAAGCACAAAATATGAATCTGAACTCTTCCTTTGTTTGACATTGATATTTACTTTACAAGCTAAAAATTATTCTTCAGAAGAGATCATAACCCATCCGCATTGACATAAATACTTTTGTCATTGCAATTTACTGGTCACAGTTATCCAAAAACAAATTCATACTAACAATACCATAAACTTCACAAGAAAATCCCAATATCATGAAAAACAGCTGTCTTATGCTTATCCAATTGAGAATTTGTACCAAGGTTTTCCTGCAGCCATAACCAACCAAGCCTAACCAACCTCAAGGGGCCTACCAACTAGCTTAAGGGGGCAAGACCGATACCCAATTAAAATATAATCCTCATAGTAGAGAGGGAATTCAAGGCTCTCTAGAGCAGAAAATGTTGGCTCTACAACTTGTCTACCTTTCAGCTCTGCAATCTCAAAACAGCAGGGTCTTTGACATGCAGAAATGGTTTATTGAACCCTAAAAGGCTATAGATGTACGACTTATGTTTTACTTGACAGAAAGACATTCTTGTGCTAAATATTTGCTGTTCTCTTCCCACCTGTGTCCCATCATCTGCCATAGAGCACAATAAAGATACAACTAATCGATAAGAGTAGTTTTTCATTGCATTTTTCCAGAAAAGGAAAACTTCACTCATCATTATATATGAACATTCACATGATTACATGGTTCAATCTTATGCAATGTTAATAATGGCATGTTTAAGACAGAAATGTGTTAACAAATGTACGAGAACAACTTAGAATATCTTACCAATGAAGTCCTGCAGTTGCTGCCTTGCAATCCTATGGGCACGAAGAAATGCAGCACAAATAATACAGGCAGATTCCAACCTTTCCGTGGTGAAGTAAGTGACCAATTTCTGAGGACAAATGCTGGTTTGGAGAAACTTATAATGATTGGGGAAATGAACACGATCCTTCAAACCTTTCCAATCACAAAGAGGCTCATGAGATACCATGTCAAGGGCTTCATCAACAGATCGCATCAATATATTTGCTGTACTTTGCGTGATCCTTCCCTCATCAAGCATTCCCCAGTAAGCAGATTGAACACCTACGGTGATGGAACGTTTTTGATAGAGTTACTGACGGAAACTTTACAGTGTAAAAGGTGCAAAACATCTCAGGGTATGAAGTGGAAAAAGCTTAGCCCTTCCAGTTGACTGATCTTTAAAGTAAAGCAATCATCCACACTTATGAATTTATGAAGATTGGACAACTAAAACAGAAACATTTCACTTTCTATTTGCTTAGAGTCAGTAGGGGAAGAAAATATCATTTCAGATTATAGTTTCTAGTAAGTCACTTAGACTAGGTTCAAACAATCACAAAACCATTTAAAAGTTCTGAAAACTCAAAAAATTCAAGCCTAACCTTATCACTGTTGATATATCAGGAAATATAAGAAATCTTCAGATTTCAAACTACAAATATGAGTCCTTACATGCTTAAATAATGCTGGTCTGCTGAAACTCAGATTGGTTTCTATATCATAAAAATTTTCCTTGCTTATGGGCTTTCTTCCCAGATGTCTTTATCAAAACAATAATAAAAAGCCAAATTAGAAGTTTCTCTATGATGAATATTGAGGTTGAAAGCTTCAGCACTAGCATCAAAGTTTGTCTTGCTTATGGTGTTGCATTCATCTAGTTCAAAGTTCAAACTAACATTGTAGAGAGAAAGGTGATGGCTGACAACTGGGCAAAGATCAGATCTGTTAGACCTTCAATTGTATTTCTGGCGGCAAAGTACAGATCTAGTTATTTGATATTTATCCATTAATAATATTATTCTAAGTAACAATTATTTCTTTAGCCAAGTTGCAAAAGGTAAATCGATGTACATTAGCAGAGATCCTCTCTTCTTGAAAGAAATAGACAACAGTAGAGAACGGGCCATGCAAGAGGAAATTTAGGTCTTAAGGGAGGTTCTTACTCAGCCAAAGAATCCTCAAGAAATGAAGACAAGTGACAAAAATGAAACAATAAGTCTTTGCAAGGTACATTGGGTAATAAATGCTTACCATTCAACAGACGAATTCGTATATCCTTTAAATTCATGCGATCCACATTATCATCAATTTCAGATACACTGTGCGGATGCACACATTCACCTTCAACATCATTCAAGCTTTTGATATGTCTTTTCACAGTAAGCCAGTCAACAGGTCCTAATTCTTCATCATCTCCTAGATCACCAAATGCCTCTAGTGCTTTCTTCAACATTTCATATTTCGTGTACTCCAATATGCGCATCTGAACAAATTCAAAGGAAATATATGAAAAATAAGTTCAATCTAAAGAGTGGAACAATACTTGCAAGAAGAATTAAAGCAATCATTTCCACACAGAAACTTCTAATGTGCATTAACTTATGAGATATCAGAGGAAAGAGGCGTCATTAGCATGCAAAATAACAGAAAACAAGCTTCTTCATAAGCAACTCTAAATCTAACTCAGGAATCATAATTCAACATAAAGGCGATGGCCAAAAAAGGGTTAAGCAAGAGAGGTATCATCTAATAAAAAGTACATTGAACAACTAGAATTTCGGAATTCCATAGATTTGAAGCACAAAACTGCATAAACAACAATTGGTCTTTTGGTTCACGTTAAAAAGATTTTGTCTTACTGGCAAGGGCTTAGGCAGATGACTTTTTCTATTTGAAATTTGTGAAAAGAAAGGCATATCTCTTGTTTGCTTTATGTGGACAAAAAATTGGAAGAAAATACAATATATCAAACTTTTCTCCAATAATTATTGCAGCGTTTGTTTACTATGCTTCTATTTGTTTTATAATTACTTCAAATTATTAAATAAGGGAAATAATATTACCCTGATTTGCTTTCTATTTTCTTCAGCCAACCAACCTAGAAAAAATCATGTTTGCTTCGTAATACTCTCTACTTTGTTCCATATTTCATTGTTAGGGGATATGATACCAAATCACCTGAAAGCTTAACTTGTAAGGGAGAACCACAATCTGTTTTGTTAATTTTAACACTCCCCTCGCTTGTGGCATTTTTTAGTCAAACGAGTGCAAATCTATATCTATATATATAATAAAATATCTATATAATATAATATAAAAGCCAGGTGTATGAGCGTGACCGCGACAAGTGGAGCTCTAATTTTTGCGCCAAGTGGCTGCCCAAATACATGACATGTGTAAACCCAATTTAATGGCCTACCGTTACACAAACACTTAATGCATAACTTTCAATGCTGGAGTCGCAGATAACATGAGTAATTCTAGAGTTACGATTCTGCTATGATTTCAAATGACAGTTTACTACAAGTATGTATTGTTTAACTTATTGAATGAAGAAGTTTATATTTTTATTTACTAATAATAATAAATTATGAGAAAATATTTTTTTGTATTAAACAAAAATTCAAAATTCAATTGACATTATAAATTAGTAGAATTACTTGAAGTGACCGAACCAAAAGCAAAAAGAGGTACGAGAACAAATATCTAAAGTGTAACTTAATAATAAAGTACTACGTTGGGTTTTCTCAAGGTCATATTTTTCTAATAAAAATATACAGTATCACCTCAAAATTTTCTTTCTTACGTTCAAGTGGACTCATATATTCTTAAAATAAAAATACAATCGAAATATAACATATTTTTTTTTTACCTTCAAATGGACTCATATATTCTTAAAATAAAAATACAATCGAAATATAACATCTCATTTTCATTTCATGTAGAAATCCGATTATGACTATAAATCAATTAAAAAATATAAAAAGGAGTAAATATAATAATTGGTACACATCAATCACAATGATATAATTATTTAGGTCAATAGAAAATTCTAATATAATATTCATGTTCAATTATATATACTATAATAAAAATAAACACATATGTTGAATTTCATACCCCACAAATAAAAAGCATAATCCAATCATAATTAAGTTTTTCCTTTTTCTTATTTATATTTAAATATTTTTTACTTATTATTCGATACTACCGTTTGCATTTATTTCTCCATAAATATGCATTTATTTGTTCAACAAAATTCATTCAAATTCCATCGGGTTTTTTCACCAAAATTTTCAGATTCAAAAAAGTAATAATGGCTAGCACCATTATCTCTATTTTCAGTTTCATATTAGATACTTATTAGATACTGCTGTTACTTTTTTTCAATCATAATTAATTAATATAATTAAATTGATGATAAATATTGTTAAATTGCCGGTGCATAAAAGCCTCTTAGCAAAACTAAAGAGTAGGAAAATCATTCCTTTTAGTTTATAATTTTCAATTGCCAACTCATTAATAACATAATAAATTCAATTTAATGCATGATAAATAGTTACTAGGAAAAAAAGGGAATCCCATAAGATATATGATTTTCATTTATAAATTTCTATTATTATTGCATATATAACAAAATACTTATGTTATCTATTGAATTTCTAAATTTATGTTTCATGATTTTGCATACTAGTACGAAATTATTTAGATGTGTAGTTCATATTAAAGTATATTTAAATCAGTTTATTATTAACTAAGAAAAAATTATACAAATTTTGCTTTCTTTGGTTATTTCTATGTCTAGATACTATTACAACCAACATCTAATGTACGAATGTGTTTTATACAATCAACAAATTATTCCTTCTCAATTTAAAAAAAAAATTGATTTGACATATTGTTTAATGACAAATATAAATTTATATTTATGAATAATTTGTGGGCAGAGAATATTTATTCACATAAAAATTAAAGAGTAGGAAAATCAATCCTTCTAGTTCATTATTATAAGTTGCAACTCATTAATTATTACATAGTAAATTCATATTACCGTTACTTTTCCCAATCATAATTAAGTTTTTCCTTTTTCTTTTTCTTTATATGTACATATTTAAATACTCATATTAGATACTAGCATTACTTTTTTTCAATAATAATAATTAATATAATTAAATAGATGATAAATATTGTTAAATTGCCGGTGCATAAAAGCCTCTTAGCAAAACTAAAGAGTAGCAAAATCATTCCTTACAATTTATAAAATTATAGTCTACGCGCCGTGAGGCACTACCATTGCATGCCAAGTAGCGCTCCAGAATCATGCCAAGTGTCCCTCCAACTTAATAAAAAAAATCTCATTTAATAAAAAAATTAATCGAAGGAAGAATCATTCAAATTCCATCCATTTTTTTTTACATGAAATTGTTATATTTAAATCAAAAGGCAGTGCATTTATTTATCCATACCCATATATATATTTGTTAAAGAAAATTTATTCAAATTTCATCAATTTTTTTACATCAAAACTAAATAGTAGAAAAATCATTCCTTTTAGTTTATAATTTTCAGCTGCAACTCGTTAATAACATAATAAATTTAATTCAATGCATGATAAATAATTACTAGGAAAAAAAAAGAATCTCATACGATATATGATTTTCATTTACAAGTTTCTATTGTTACTGCATATATAACAAAAAACTTGCGTTACTTATCGAATTTTTATTTTAAAAAGTGATTTCAATTCTAATTATAAAATCCTATTACCCAAAATTACAAACTCACCCCACAAATTGGTACTAACTAAGATTAGATCTAAATTTATGTTTCATGATTTTGCATACTACCATGGAATTATTTAGATGTACAGTTCATGTTAAAAGTATATTTGAATTAGTTTATTAACCAAGAAAAATCATACACAATTTGCTTTTTTTGATTGTTTATGTATGGATACTGTTACAACCAAAATCTAAGGTACTAAAGTGTTTAATGCTACCAACAAATTATTCCTTCTCAATTAAAAAAAAATTTTGATCTAACATATTGATTAATCATAAACAAAAATTTATTTATGAATAATTGGTAGACAAAGAATACTTATCCACATAATTAATATCTCCGCTCAATAGATTTATATAGAGAAAAACAATTTAAAAATAATTAGAAAATATTAAAAAATATAAAAAATAAATAAATTTCCAGTGCACTGCACGGGCTTCGCACTAGTAAATTATATAATGACGTCTCAATTAGACATCCAACTAAGGACCTCTGCTTGCACCGATACTAACAACCATGTTAAATGATGTACCACCGTCTCACCTCAAAGCTCAAGTTATTATTTTCAACATCCACTTTCAATTTTTTTCTTTTCTTTTCAATAAAATCAAAATGTGTCCGTAAAGAAAAAGGAGAAAATGCAAACACACACAGAATCATCGTAATTGATATTCTTTTACCCTTGAGTTTGTTTACAACTGGGTTGAGTTGGATAGTCATTATGTTTAATCAAAATAGCAAACCAATTCCCATTAAAAAAAAAATGCAAACCAAATACTTCATAAAGGAACGAAGCAAATTCATATGTAAGTAGCACGGAAATTACCTTTGCTTCAGAGAGCTTATCCATATCTAGAAAATGTAAAACAAACGGTGTGGTAGCTCCATTCACAATGAAGGTAAGAAACACAATACCACCAGTGAAAAATACAAACTGCAAAAGAAGAAAATGGGAAGTGGTATCAGAAAAGGCAACACAAATTGACACATCAAAATATCCAATGAGTTGGCAAAACTTCAACAAGCTCTATAAGCATGCTTTCATTTTCCTTTCACAATAATAATGTTTGTATTAATAAATGTCTTTATTAGTTCACGGAAAATTAATATTGGACATCTTAATTGGAAGCAAGAAGAACATTCGCAATAAGATGCATTTATGAGAACATACCAGAGTTCCTGTTTCAGAACTGATGAATGAGTTGCCACTAGATTGCTGAAACACAAAAGGCAGAAACATTAATAACCAGCTTAAATCAGTAACTAATTAATATCTAATCAAAATAATACTTCACTTCAGAGACAAAGGTAGAAGACCTGTAAAATACAAGACATATATGTAGTATCGTACATCTTTTACACATTTCAGGACACACACAAGAGGGATTTGACTTTGAAACTAATTTTATTTATTTATTTATTTATTTTTGGAAATTTGAAACTAATATTATTGCTATGTGAGTTGTGACGATTGGAATCCAGCTGAAGAATGGATAAATTTCTCATGCTACTAGTTCTATTCAAAAACATATAACTAAAAGACGACTAAGTCATCAAGAGACAATTACAAGTAAGAACAAATGAAGTTTCTCAGAACGTTAATAGTTCGACCA
>MKEJ01066786.1:0-10235 GCA_001753735.1 Embelia ribes | reverse complement strand
ATATATATATATTTGTACATATAAGAACTAATCTATGGGAAAACATATAAATAATAAGAATTTGCTAACAGAAAAGAAAAACACAAACAATAGATGTAATAACTAAAATTTTTTCTCCATAATATTTATTTATTTATTTTTTTATATGTGTATCTTCACCAATTTTCTTTAATTAAGTGTATATGAAAATATTGATTATGAAACATGATAGGTGAGCGTTTCCTTTTCTAGTTTATACATACTTGAACTGCTCTATGGAAAAAAACACAATAATAGAAATAGATTTGTAAGGGCTTATAATGTAAAACCTAATAACTCGTAAACTATGGGGACTAAAGGGGTAATTTAGAAATAGCTATCTGAAAACTAATTGTTTTCTCAAACTTTTATGTTATTTCTTCTTCACGTTCTTAAAATAGAGAGGGAAGAGGAGGGAAAAAAAGAAGAAAGGGCAATGCTAAACCCTACAATCCGAGAGAAGGAAAACTCCGAGAGATGATCTAAACGATGATTAACCCTCAATTCGTTAGGTTCATTCACCTCAATTTCAAGCCCAAATCAATCAACATGAGTTCTATTGGATTGATTAACTCATAAATCGTTATTGTGATGAAATCTCTTGTCAAATTTTGTAGGTTTTGTGTGTTGATTGGTGTGCTCATATAGAGTGGGTTAGAGTTGATTCCAGCTTTCTGAGGGAAATTAATTATTTTAGCATAAGGTACATGGCGGCTTAATGATTCAATAGCAATACAACTTGAAGTTTTGGTAGTTTAGACGTATAAGTAGGACGATTTTGAAGTTATTAACATGTTTTGGTCGTATTTAGATGGGAGATTAATCGGATTTTGTAGATGAAATTCATATTTTGGGCAAAGCGGTTCTCATCCGAACGAAAAGGCTTTGGTTCGGACGAGTCACCTTTTCGTCTGGACGAGATTAGTTTCGTATGAACGAGATTTTCCTGTTTGGCTAGATTGTTTTAATTGTATTATAAAATGGACTTATAATCAAGATTCATGTAGGATGACATATAAATTGAATAATGCTATGAATCGTGTCGTAGACGAATTTGAGCTAAGATGGTAGATAAGATGGTGTGAATATCATACTAGGACAAGGGAGTACGTTTATTCCTTGACTATGGCATGGTAGTACGTTTATTCCATGACCATTATATGGACGTTTTAATAGTCCACGAGAGTATGTTTATTCCGAGGTCTTCAAGCAATATAAAGTTATTTGGGAGTACGTGTCGATTCCGATGACTTATTTTCTACAGGTTCCAAGTTGGCAACTATTAAAGTCTTTATGCGTGAAGATTGGGAGACGATGCCCAAGATGGGAGATGGTGCCTAGGTCATTAGTCAATAGTACATGTCGATGTTTATATTTCATATTGATTTTTGTCAACTTATTTCGTTGAGCTCTTGCTATGTAATATCATGATTACTTGTTTAGTATTCCAGTTGTAGCTGCATAGATGTTTTATTTTTATTGGACAAATAGCTAACCCATGCCTATTTGGTTAGTCTTTCCACCATTATTTTTACATAAAACGTCAAGCAGAAGCAGGTGGGGTAGCTCATAGGAAATAGGTCTGGAATGATGCTCACTCGAGAATGATGCTCACTCGAGTTAATTTATCTTCACTTGTCCTTATTTATTATTTTGGATTGAGTTGAGAGTGATGTAGACCATTGGCCAGTACTATGGTTCTCGGATGTATTTCTTTTCAATAATAGGCCAAAACATGATAATAAGGTCGAAGGTTGATTTTTTTATGTTTTCGTGAGGAAACTGATATAAACTTTTTTATGATTTATGTTGGATTTTGGCATTTGATATCTTTGTTGTTGCTGTAAATATGTGGGCATTACAAGATTTGCTAAAAAATATACTGACAATAAGATGAAAAATTATTTTCTTACTTTATAACTTAATTTTTTGTATACTTTTTTTATATCTTGATTTTTGAGTTTTTTAATGTTTTGGCTATAAATTTTGATTTTTTAGTTTTGTTATGATTTAATTCTTTGAAAAAAAAAAGAAACACTAATAATATGATTTGAATTTTTAATTTTCTTTTGATTTTGTTATATAAGTTGTATTATGTTCTGATTTTTTGATATTTCTTATAATTTGGTTATTAAATTGTGTTAAAGAGTTTTTTTCCCCAGTCTATACATACAGAAACTACTCTATGGAATAAATATAAACAATAGTAACAAATATGCCAATGGTGTAATGCCCCGTAATTCCAACACAATCCCAAGTACGTTACTAACACCCAACTAATAATAGAATGAAAATAAAACAACTAGTAATCATGCATGTTAATAAACTGCTCCAAACGTATATGGAAAAAAACAAAATTCAACCGGCTTTAATATCATGTTTTGGCCATACATCCATTGTACAATCCTAAATGAAATAAATCTTAGCCAACAACAAAAAATATTTAGATCATGAAATGAAGTGCAAAATGAAAAGAAATCCCAACACTAAAGTAAGCTTCGACCGATCCTAAACCTCAATTCTTGTAGTCTCCAGCACCTGATTCTGCTTGGTTTTTTCATGCAAAATAACAATAACAATAACAAAACCAACCAAGTACGAGTCAGAAACTAATACAATTCTAAAGAAATGATAGAAAAGAAAATCATCAACTGCAACTAAAGCATATATATAAAGGGAAGTAGTACATCTAATACTGTAAACATGCAACTACGGCCCAAAACCACATCTAAACCATCTATATAATCATCACAACCAACTATCTGGAATATGCAGTCATCCCAAATAAAATATACAATCATTTCGTATTTTTACATGAAGATATATAGTTCATGCGGAACTGGTTCATTTAAAACCAAGCTTCCAAGGCCAACAACCACCATAGAATAACGTTCCTTCATGTGTTAATAACTATCATGAATTTCAGAGTAAACAAGCTTACTTCCGATATAATCAACATCCATGTTTACATTCTAAATGACATGTATGACTTCCAAATAGTTATCATAAACTAAACGCATTATATTTCATCTTGCACTACACTTACATACAATTTAGTTATTAAGTGTTTTCAACATGTACTCTGTCATCAAGTGTCCATAACGACCATCTACTACTATTTTATCAATATTACACATGACTTGTTTGAAATCCTCTTGCAAATAAAACAATCAACAAAATAGGTCATACAACAGCAAGCCGTTCGAATGGCCAAGTTCTACAATTCTAATGGTTACACTGTTCGAATGAACAAGACCTTTCGTTCTAATGGAACTGCCATTTGAATGGACCTTGTTTACCGTTCAATGGTTGCTCCTATTTTATAGTACCAGCTATAGGCGAAAACACTGCTTCGAAGATCACAAATTTTCAACATACTTCACAGCCAGAAAAAAAAAAATTGAATTGGGTACAAGTATTTCAATAGGATAGGACTCATTTCTCTTTACGAACCTTATACGACGACAAGTGATTCCCTCGGAAAGCTCGAAAAGGAACTTTCTCCCACACTACTCGAGCACACTAACTCAATTAAAGAAAGCTATGAAAATCGGTGAAGAATTTCATTATAATAACGAATTGTAAATCAATCAACCAATTAGAACATGTATTGATTGATTAGGGTTTGAATGGTGATAAATGAACCCGAAGAATTGGGGGATAAAACTTACCTCAACACACCGAGAACGAGGAGAGGATTCCAAATTCGCATTTAGATTGTCACGTAAGTGCTCTCCCTCTTGTATCAAATGATTTTGTGCAATGTTTTCTTCTCCTCTTCTCTCTTTCTCTCCCTCTGCATATCTGGGAAATAAAAATAATATAGAATAAAGAATGTGAAATTGGGAAAACTAATTAGTTTTCAGTTCTACTTCTATTTTATTATAGTATTAGTCCTTTCAGTTTTTGGGGTCTTACAGTATATAAACACATGACTTTCATGATGCTTGGGAATAAATTTGCATTTCATAGTTCAAATTCATACTTCAATGAATTTAAAACATTTGATGATTTCTTGAGGGCATGAAACTAGAAAAATAGTTCCTAAAATCAGGCCATTTGTACCTTCACTGAAACGATACCTTTCACGAAGGACCGGCTTACTGAGCATTGTTCACCAAGGCATATTCACTCGGTTTCGAAAACTATCCATTTGTACATTCCAAATCGGCTAATTTACTATCTTAGAATCTTGGGAAGAGTCAATATGTTGTTATCAAATCGATATATAAGTATGCTTAGCATCAAATAACATACAAAGGAGAGGAGTTGTAGATTACAGCCGGCATTAAATGTCTTATGTTTCCATTCATTTTTAATTCTAGCCGGCATTATTCAAATTCAAACAAGTAGAGATAGAGCCAAATGTTTATTGCTAAGATTATAGCATCTCCCATAATTTTAAAAGTCACTAAATGTTCTATATTTTTGTCCATTTTTATTTATACTATGCTCATCAGTTATCACTTCCTTTTTTTTTTTTCTTTGATCCACTCCCACAGAAAAGATTAATCAAATCTATGTAAAATGGGTTAGAACTCATTTCTCTTTCATGTTTTACATGGCTAAAAAGTATTTCTTACATTTCTTAATAACTGTCATTCTAAGTTGTAGCACAAGAATTAAGACAATTATTAATTAACCTCAATTTTAGAAACAAAAAATAATATTTTATTTTATTACCTTTCATTAAATACTCAAAATAATTTATTATAATTAATTAATAAGGGTAAAAATAGAAAAATATTAATTAGGGATTCATTGGTTTTCTAAAGTGAAAGTTAAAAAAGAATTGAGAAAATCTCTAAAATGACAATTATGAAAAAAAAAATCTATAAAATGTCGGTTATTAATAAATAGGGTGAATATATTACCAAATGTGAAGGTCCCACACATTAATTATGTCAACTTATAAATAGGTCTTTATCTCATATTATTTGTGTACTCGTGTCTCTCTCTTAATGCTTTTCTAATCATCGTATCTCTATCTTAAGTTCTTTACGCATTTGATTTCTATTTTTTCATATATTTTTATCTTTCTCCTTTGAAAAATAACACCAGAGCTTTTTTATTTAAAGAAGACACTGTTTACTTTCAGGTTTATACCTCTTTCTTGATAATTTTATCTAAATTATTTTTCCTTTTTTTTTAAATGAAATATTTCAATAATGTATATCAAGGGTGGAGAACGATAGCATTAAGTATAAAATTTATGAGAGTACTGAAATAATATGAAAACAAAATTTTGCATTAAAAGTTTTATACTAAAATTACAAATAAAAAGTTTTACACTAAAAATTTTAGAGTGGTGATATACATACAAACTAATTGCATAAAATAGTTCTACTAATTTGGATTATACGATCAAAATCAACCACATCACCACATACTCTCCCTAAACAACAAAATGATAAGACTAATTTTATACCACGTAATTTAAGTTTGTACTCTTTTTGTATAATAAGTTTGTATACATATCATTACTCTTTATTTTAACATTGAAAAAAATATAGGTAGGCTATAACCCCCTTTGGAAACAAGTAGCTCCGTCCATGTGTAAATTCTTAATAATAATTATCATCATTACTTTCATTGCTTATCCAATTTTTGTGATTTATTAAGACATACATTGCTTACTTTCTCTATAACAGATTATTTTCTTAATAATTTAGGAATTTCTAGAGTAAGCTATTATAGATTTATCATCCATTAAACCTAGATGGTTCTCACAATTTGTACTTATATATGGTATTTCTCGCTCAATAGTGTAATTTATGAAATATTATGAATAAGTTACAATTTGTAAAGTCCCGAAAATTTCAAATAATTATTGTTTTATTAATATGGTTACGTGTTGTTGCGATGTAGCATATATGCATCCTTTACATTTGTATGCTTATAACATAGTATGCGTTGCTGCGGTATAGCATAGTATTGCATAGCATGATATATATGTGGTGTGTGCATACATATATTGCATTGTGTTGAGTATGCATTTACATTGCACAAGTGTAGTAGGAATATGTACATTTCATGTGTAGGATGCATATAGTTCTCATTTGTTCTTATAAGTGTTTTATGAAGTATTTATGTATTGTTGTATAAGTATTAATAATATAAATGTTGAAGTATTGTAATATGTGTATGTTATAAGTATAGCATATATATATATATTGCGAGATATACTAGAATAAAAATATTGAGTATTTTTTGTGAGTTTTTGTTTCCTTTTTTTTCGTGAAGTGATTTAGTCAACTATTTCAAGCCATGTAAATGGCACTATTAACCCCATTGTGGTCGGCCTTTTGGTATATAACTGGGCCATTATTTTCTTCTTCTTTCACCATTTAACGTGTTTGGTGATGTGTGAGAAAATGGAGAGAAAAGAAAGAAAAAAGTAAGGGTAAGTTGGGTTTTTCACATGTAATAAGTCAAAAGTTGACTTAGTCAACACCAAGTCTCGTCTTCTCATTTTCTTGTTTGAAATTTCTCATTTTGCGTGCCTTCGGCTTTGTGAAAATAAATTAGTTATTCTTGTTCTTATCTCGAGTACATTATTTTCTTGTGTTGGTGTGTGTTGATCCAAGGTGTGTAGCTAGATCAATCCGAGGGGTCAAAAAGAGGCAATTTGGGGGGATTTTGCATATAAAGTCTCAGGATGACTTATAAGAGACATTTACGTATGGTAATTGAATAACTCTAATATAAACTTGATGACTTTGTATTATATATTGTATGCATATTTGTATTGTAGTTGTGTGGCATTGATTTTCTTGTCTTAAATCTCAATAACATGCTTAATGTGTAGCTTATTAACATGTTTAGTGCAGCTTATATTCATGTTAATTGCATATTTCTTATTAACATGTTTAGTGTAGCTTATATTCATGTTAATTGCATAGTTCATTATCATGTTAATTGCATAGTTCGTTATCATGTTAATTGCATAGTTCATATCATGACATTCGTAGCATAACATTCATCCTTATGCAAAACGTTGTTTTATAAAATAAAAATGGGGCATTGTTTAGGATTTGAAAGAATCTCCTTTATCAAAATTATTTGTTGCATAACTCGAGTATTTTTATTTCTTTTTGGGACATTAAGTATCAAAATTTATAAAATGTGTAGAAAGCAATGATGTCATACATCCTTACTATGAAAGTCGAAAAACCACATTTGGGATAATTTCATTGGTTGCATCACCACTTGGGTGGCAAATCAATGAAGGCTTGGTTGCATCCCATTCGGTTGGCGGATCATAGCATTTTTAAGAAAAGCATAGCGATACTAGTCACAATTTTATTTGTGTATAGCGTTAGCGTAGTTGTGTTAGCGTAGTTGCGCAGTCAGTGTTGTAGCATGGCGTGTATTGCATTCATGAACATTATTACATTCATGTTCATGATATTGTTCATTATATGTTGTCACATGTCTACTCATATCATCATATAACTTAGTCTGTTTTTTATCGTAGAGCTAATTGGTTAACCGTATATGTTTCATTTTTTTTCTTCTTCTATACGTTGTTTTGCAGGTACCGAGGTAGGCTCGGAGTATCAGTAGATACTTACAATATTATATCGTAAACTGGCAGTTCACTTTATATCAGTGTTGTATATATTTATTGGCACTGACCATCTTTATTTCAAGTTGTTAACATTATTATGATAAATTGTATGTAGGCTATAGTATTATATGTTGATGTGAATGTTGTAGTTATTGCGTAGTATCGCCCTGTCGTGTCAATTAGATGTGATGATAATAAAGTAGATGTTGTTTCATTTATTGTTCTATCAGCATTTTATTTTACCTTTAATCATCTTTTGTTCTCATGTCCTCGGGTCATGGATTTCTGAGCGTAACAGGTTGGTATCAGAGTTAACCAGGTTATATAAACCTTAGTGGTTTGCAGATAGGCATCGTACAGAGATTGCGAGCGTAGAATACATAACATGCATTAAGTTTTATTTGCTTAAGTACTAACTTGCATTTGTGTGGTTAATGTGTGATAGTTTGCGTTGGTGTTGATACTATCAGGCATTTCTTGCTTGGCATTTTTTGTCCTCTTTGTTATTGTTGATGTGAATATTAGCGATGGCAAAAGATAGTCGAGGTGGAGGTAGACGCAGAGGTCGAGGAGCGACTGCTCGCGAAAGGGGTAGACAAGCGGGAGCTCGTAATGTGGAGGAAGTTATAGAAGAGGTTCAATAAAGGCACGCTCGTGCAAGGAATGTAGAGAAACAGGAGGCAGAGATTCGGGAAGCTGAACATATTTTCGATTTGGAGGAGACAACAATCATAGCGAGTTTGGTTAACTCCGAGGAAGAGGCTTCTTTGCCTCAACCTTCGGTTCAGCCACATACACATCTGAGGTGCGGGATTGATGATATAGGAGAGCCTTTGAGTATGCTTGAAGTATTGGAGGCGGTCTTGAATCGAGAAGCATGGGGTTTAAAGGAAAGTGGGGAGAGTGTTGAGACTTGGGCATTCTTGGCCCAGAAGTAGTTTCGTAAGATGGATCTACCAATTTTTGGGGGAGATGGTAAGGCTATTCTCGCGAAGGAGTAGGTAATGAATGCTGAGAGGATTTTCAAATATCTCCATATGGTTGAGTATGACTTATGAATGGCAACGAGGCCATTCTATTTGTGAGGCAAAGTGGCTCAATGATGGTGTAACAAGGAGGAGGTGAACAGGTTTGGAGGTATTGCTTGGCTAGCTTTTCACAAGCTATTCTTGGGGAGTTCTTCCCCGAGATACTCCACAAACGAAGAGTTTGTGAACCTCATCCAAGGGGATCCATCGATGCAAGATTATTAGATCTCATTTACCAATTTATCTCAGTACGCACCTAAGCTTGTGTTGATGGAGAAGTTGCATAGTCGTCGATTCAATAGTAGGTTGCGTCCTTCCATTCAGATGCATGTGATGGCAGGTCTCCCTGACAATTTTAAGAAGTATGTTGATATGGCAATGGAGGTAGAATACAGCTTAGTGAATAAGCAACAAGCGAAGGCTTCTCATTCTTCTCGACCTTCAGGTCAGCCTTCTATTTCTCAGTCTCAGCCATTAAAAGGCTGGATATGGGTTCTAATGCTCGGGATAGTCATACTAGCAGAGGTGGAAGTGTAGACATTGTTCTAGTATTGGCAAGGGCGATGGTAATAAAAGGTCACGGAGTGACTTTTCTTCTTCTTCTTGCGGGCATTCTTAGCCTACTTTCTCTTCTTCTATATCTTCTGTACAAGGTTTAGGATGCTTTCAGTGTGGCCGTTAGGGTTATATAGCTCGTGACAATCCCATAGGGGCCATATACAGTCTCATTGCTCTGAGGACTTTGCTATTCCAGCTGCCCCTGGTAGTGGTCAGCTGCAGCCTTTATCTTATAGCATAGCTCTGAGGGCACATAATAGATTGTACCTTCTTCATCTTCTTCTCAGTAGAACAGGGATATAGCTCAGGGCAGTTATAAGGGTAGTGTTGGGTGAGGTGGATTTAAGAAGGGTTAATCCTCATAGGCTCATACTTATGCTATTCCTCAGATGTCCCAGAATACTGATATTGTTGAGCCGTCTGTAAGTCGAGGTATCGTCCCTCTCTTGTCTACATGGCACATGTTTTATTTGATACCGGTGCATCACGTTCATTTATTTCTTTATGTTTTGCATTGATGTTGGATTTTTCTATGGAGTCATTGAATTTTCCAATGTATGTCGATACGCTGGGGGATAATACTTATTGTATTGATAGCATTTGTCGGGGGTACGAGATTCTTATTGCAGATCATATCTTCACATATGATTTTGTTGCATTAGGCATGCTTGGTTTTGATATCATTCTGGGGATCAATTGGTTGATGACCTTCCATGCTGTGTGATTGATTGTGAGCAGCGTAGAGCGGTGATGAAAACTTCTATGGGAGTCAGCATTTTTTTTAGGTCGAGCATGATCACAACTTTCCTATACACGTTATGCCTTAACGAGTTTGTTTATGATGATGGCCAGTTTATCTATCACGAAAGAAGTGGTTGTAGGGGCAGAAGGTCTTTGCTAGTTGTCTGCGATTTTCTTGACATTTTTCCCGATGATCTTAGTGGGCTACCTCCTAAGCGAAAGGTTGAGTTTGTTATTAGTTTGATGCTGGGGACTAATCCTATTTCTCTTGTGCAATACCGTTTGGCTCTAGCGGAGTTGGAGGAGTTGCAAAAGCATAG
>MKEJ01066774.1:7500-15325 GCA_001753735.1 Embelia ribes | reverse complement strand
TTAATTTTGTCATCTTATTTATTTAATACTCTTTATGTATTTTATTTTACTTATATTTGTTTTTATTTTTTTTATTTCGCTTAAGAACTCTTTTTTATTTCGATTTTATTTTAAAAAATTTTGAATTTGTTCGTTTTACGCTATATTTTATTTGTTATAATTTTTTTTAGTTATAATTGACGATAAAACGAAAACATTAATAAAGAACTACAAAAAGTAATTTTTTTTTAGTTTTTTATTAATATTTTCGTTTTATCGTCACTTATAACTAAAAAAAATTATAACAAATAAAATATAGCGTAAAACGAACAAATTCAAATTTTTTAAAAATAAAATCGAAATAAAAAAGAGTTCTTAACCTTGGCTGTTTTTAAACTAATATAATAAAAAAAATTAAATTAAAAAATTAAAAACAAATTTAAGCCCTCCTTGATAAAACTCATAAATACGTCCCTGAATTTCTTTACTTTAACCTTGGCTGTTTTAACAAGTTGTTAGCTAGCGATAGCTTAGCTCTTTTTCTTTGAATCTTGCAGTGATAGTTGAAGATCCTAAAATTAAGCAACAAATAAATGCTATAATTTAACAAATTCCGCACTTTGCTTCAATTCCGTTATTTTTATATCTTCTTCAAAATTACATTTTGATTGTTATTATCTGTTATGTAAAAATCAGATCTAACTATGGATTTACCAAAACAATATTAACAAAATTTCAAAAGCACAAAGAATGACGGGTTAATGCATACAACGGCTAGAGTCAAACTTCGAGCTGTTGTATAAAATTAATAAAAATTAAATGAAAAAAAAAAAAAAATAATCTGAGTTTTGTTGTTTGGGGATAGATTGTGTAAGAAGCAAACTTTTTATTTATATAAAACTATGTATAAATCTTATTGTTGTTGAAGCAAACGTGCACTAGACATTTTATTCTTAGCTCCGTAATAGCCCATAATTATTAAGTACACAATTACTACTATAGTAGATTTTATTTTTATGCATGAAAATGGGTTCTAATGCTTATTGTAGCAAATCTTACTTTCTTGTTAGGTTGGAAGTTTACCCATGAAGAGGGCTCTCATGCTTTCTATAGCAAATCTTATTTTTTTTTTCGACTCGCATAAAGCAACTTGTCGTCGAGGGTTTAAGCTTATAATTACTCGATGTTGGATCGTTTCATCTTAACAATAATTGCAGTAAATTAGAAAATTGTTAAACATGTAATTGCACCAATGATAATCTTTTTTTCTACTATAAATAGGCACACAACACAATAATTAGTTATTTAACAATCTTTAAATTACATAAATAGAACCACACAACTACTATTTAGAGATACACACATTACTTAGCATAGTGACCTATTACTTATTTAGAAACAAATAGGCATTGGCTATTCTTAATTTCTTATAATGATTCATAATTTTCCAAACCCATGGTTGTCTTAGTTTTGGCCATCTCGTCCACCTGACCCAGCCCTAGACCCAGCATAGGATCCAGCAGAGGATCCTGCTTCCGACCCGGCTCCAGATCCGCCTCCGGACCCAGATCCTGCACTAGACCCTGCGTATGACCCTGCTTCTGATCCGGCTCTGGACCCAGATCCTGAGCCGGACCCGGATGATGAAGCTGAGCCTGAACTGGAACTAGACCCAGAATGGGAGCCAGAACCGGAACCAGCTCCAGCTCCCGAGCCCGACCCACTTCCACCCAGGCCTAAGCCCACCCCAGCTCCAACACCAAGGCCCACACCACCAAGGTCCAGACCCAAGTCCATTCTTGTAACTCTGCTTTCGGATTGAGTAGCAAAACAAACAAGGACTAAAGCAACAAGTGCTATGCCCTTGGTAGCTGCCATTTTTATGAAAATGTGGGGCAAATATATAAATTTTATTTGTAATTACTTGATCAAGTATAGATTTTAAGGGGTTCTGGTGAGGAACAAGGGATGGGAATTCAGCTATTTATAGTTGATTTTGAAGAAGAGAACTAAGGATTGACATTGAGAAAATTTAAGATAAGGTTATAGTGGCAAATGTGCTTTGATGATTTGGCAATTTTTAAATTCATGTTGGCGCACAGAAAAATCACACATGAATTCTTTATTAAAATAATGCCATAAGAACAATATCATTTCACACTAACAAGCTATTATAACATTAATCTTAGGATACAAAAATTCTCTATGAGACAGTATTTCATACTCAAGCTATGTCTTCCAAATCAACTGACAAAATAATTACAACAATTACAAGGCTTCCTAATTTCATTAATTCTTTATCAAATTATTTACAACAGAACTATGTGATTGTAGCTGATTTGGTACATATATAATCCTTAAATAATCAACGCAAAGATATTATGATTCCGAGTAGGTAGAAACTTCGAACACACCACTATTAAATTTGTTACGCATAATCTGTAGAAACTTGGAACGCACCACTATTAAATTTGTTACGCATAATCCTTAAACAATCAAGGTGCTTGGTAGAAATTTTATCCTTATTTTTTTATTTTTGTCTTATAAAATCTGATCATTTGAAAATCAAATAGTTGGTAGATTTTTGTGAATGAGAATGCTATTAATTCTTCAGGATTAATGGGTCTTGGACTCGTGTCATGAGGTGACCAACCCACAAAACCTCCACTCACCAAAGTAGTGAATAATAATTGCGCTCACAATTTATTTCTCAAATGTAATCGTGAAATGTGTCATACGTAATAATATTGCTCAATAGGCGCATTAGGAATTTAGCTTTCACTTTGGAATTATACGAATAAAAAAATATATTCAAAGAGCAATTGCAATACCATCATTAAGCCCTTCACGCACAATTTGTGTAGTTTTTTCTTTTTTAATATGTATGTATATATATATATATATATAGATAGATATATATAGATGTTTAGTTATAGCAAAAAAATATATACACGGATTATTATGTGACAGAATATATAGGTATATATGACGGTTATAAATACATGAGTACAACCTAATGAATTGGTAAAAGGCTTGTAATCGTTTATTTATCCATAATTAACAAACTCCCTTCATTTCATCACCTAATTTATTTCCTTACTAAAATATCTCTTTATCCCAATTAAATCACTCAAATTACTTGCCAAATTTGAAGTCTCAATCCGAAACGTATAGAGAAAAAAATTCAAACACTTTTTGCTTTACTTTTTGATAAAGCTAGAATCATTTTGATCAATTAGAGCAAAAGCTGCATTTTTGTGCTAGGTTTTTTTCTATATATTTATTTAACGAAGTTAATTAGTTAATTTTCTTATTTGTTCACATATATCATATAAGAGCTATTCTAGTTGCAAAACTAATGTGGAGTTTGTCTCATTTTTAAAATAAATGAGCAACTAAGTAAGTTCAAAAAAAATAATGTAATATCTTTGGGAGCTATTATTTCATATTGGGAGTTTATCGAATTAATATATGCTATATAAATAAATAATTTTAGTTACTACAATCTAGCATAGTACTAGGCGCAAATGGAAATATTTGGACTTTAATAAATATATTAATTCCTAATCTTGTATTATGTTTATCAAATAAGTTAAAATCCTACCAACTCTCTTCAAATTTTACCAATTCAATTTATCATATAAGGTGATATTTGTATTGGTAAAAGTTACACAACACAACCCCCTTCAATTTTTTTTTTTATTATATCATGACTGAACACTTGTTTCATATTTCTAGTTAAGTCTAACATCTATTTATATAAATTTCCACCCCAATGTACAATTCAGATTATCCGATTCAACACAAGTGATTAGTATATCAAAATTATCCATATAAATATTTAATTTCCCCAAATGTTTTGTAGAACTGTATCAATTTACTAAGATAGATACATGTCTAAGGCTCTAGAATATATAAGCTATATAGATATATCAATGTGGAAACTGTTGGAGACTTATATGAAGCTACAACCTCGTGTGTTGCCTTATGAACAAATGCAAGACTACAGTTATGCGGAACATGACAACGATAATTAAGCAATATTTGGATACTAATAATGCCGCAACCCTTTAGATTAAATCCAATGATTTGGATTAGAATAATAAAAAAAATTAAAATTTTGAATGTTGGTAATTTGGACCATTCGATTTAGAATTAAAGGGCTAAGGGTACCTTTCTTGAAATGGTAGCCCCAATATCCGAATAATAATGCCATTGTAACTTGTGTTTTTGTTGTATAACATTGTCTTACCCAATACACTATATCGTGCAATTTTGACTCTAAATGGGAAAATTTTTGTTAACAACTAAGTAAATCCACATTAATTTATGTAATATGTATTAATCTAGTGTAAGAAACAAAGTTTTACATGATGATGGGGATCGTACACATACAAATATGAATTCAATTACTATAAAAAGTACCAGATACGGATGTGCAAGAATTCAACTATTTTATATTTTTAGAACACGTTTTATGAGATTAGCAAGAAAACCCAAACAATAGATACGTAATCACAATGAAATTTGATTTCTAATTTATTATTAAAATGGAAATTGAGGATCTTAGCACGTGTTTATATAATACACTTAACCAGTAAGCAACACCTATCAAAAGGCCAAAAGACATATCATGAGCTAAAATACTAAATAACTTTTAATTTATGATTTATTAGGACAATCATAATATAGGAACAAATGCGAAAAGAAAAAAAACATTGAATCTAGGACAGGAAATAAATTACAATTTGATTTCACATAGAATTTTTTGTGTGTCTAAAATTTATTAACTGCATACCGTGTTGGATTTGTAATTCAAAGAATACTTGCCCAATGTTGTCAAGATACAAACTAGACACACTTTTTGAAATGTACATTGTCCTATATTTTTCATTAAATATGGGTTAATATGTAACTATGTGCTAATACTAATATTATCTTTATATAATCGGTAATAATTAATTGTTTAGATGGATAAAGTGATATTTGAATTTTTAAAAGTTTGCCTACCTAACTCCCTACAAATGATCTAATTACCTTCTCTTTCCTAAATCTCCTTTCTATCTATCCAAACTCATTCACTCTCTCAGTAAAACTTGTAAATTTCTCCTTTTCTTATTTCTTCTTCTTAACAGGGAATACTAATCTCGCCGAAGCAATTGCAGTGACGGTTGCGGAGTAAAAATGATAAAGAAAATTCCCGCTTACTTATCCGTAATTAAAAAACTCCCTTCGTTTCATCAGCTAAATTCTCTCTTTCTTAAAATATATCTCTATCCAATTAAGTGACTTAAATTACTTATCAAAGGAGGAAAAAATAAGCAAACTCAGATTTCGGTCTTTGATGATTTTTTTGTTGCTTCTCTCTGTCCCAATTATTGCAATTGTTGTATTTAAGTGAACAAAAATTATCAAGAACCACATTTTAAATTATTTTTAAAATTTTAAAAATCTCAATTAGTATAAGCAAAATTTCATAATTGTGCTAATTCTTTTTGCAAATGATAATTTAGTTTGATGGTCAAATTTTTCTGAACACTTTTGATATTTCTAGTTAAGTCTAACATCAATTTATATAACTTTCCACCCGAACGTACAATTCAGATTATCCGATCCAACGTCCGTGATTAATATATCAAAATTATCAACAGAAATATCTAACTTCCTCAAATGTTCTATGGAACTGTATCAATGATATACTAGATACATGTCTAAGACTCTAAAATATATAGGAGAGAGATATTTCAAAATGGAATCTTTTGGAAACTTACATGAAGCTACAACTTCGTGTGTTGCCCGATAAATAAATGCAAGACTATAGTTGTCCGGAACATGACAATGATAATTAAGCAATATTTAGATACTAAAAATGCCGCTACCTTTTAATTCTTTGAATTTAAATCCAATGATCGGAGAAAAATAAAAAATTTGAACGTTGATAATTTGGACCGTTCGATTTAGAATTTAAGGGCTAAGGGTTACTTTCTCGAAAAAGGCGTAACTCGTGTTTTTGTTGTACAACATTATCTTTTCCAATACGCTATATCATGCAATTTTGGCTATGAATGAGAAAATTTTGATTAACAACTAAGGAAATCTATGTAATATGTGTTAACCTAGTGTAAGAAGCCAAATTTCATTTGATGATGGGGATTGTACGCATATAGATGTGAATTTAATCACTATTAAAAATTTCACTATTAACTGTTTTATATTTTTAAAACACTTTCTATGAGATTATTAGTGAGAAACACCAAAGAAAACAATAGATAAGTAATCACCATGAACAAAGTAAAGTATTGTATTTGATTACTAATTTATATTACTAAAATAGAAATTGAGGATCTTAGCAAGTCTTTATATAGTACACTTAATTAGTAAGCAACCGCTATCAAAAGGCCTAAAGACATGTCATGACATGTGCTAAAATACTAAATAACTATTAATTTATAATTTGTTAGGACAATCAAAATATATGACCAAATGTGAAAAAGAAAAACATTGAATCTCGTATCAGAAAAAAATTACAATTTGATCATGCATTATTCTTATTGAATTTGTCTAATGTCCAAAATTTAAATGATTAGTTGAAATTTCAGATTAATTAGATCCGCAATTCAAAGAGTACAAGAAATACCTGCCCAATGTTTGCCACGATACGAATATAATATGTAACCATATAGAATTTATTTTTAATCTACCGACAATGTATATATTTTCATATATCGTCAGATTTGAATGAATGATACATATGCATTTATGGCTTATGGAAATTAAACTCAATCGAGAATACTTAATTGTTTGCATGGATAATGTGTTATTTGAATTTGTAAAAGTTTGACTACCTAACTCCCTACAAATGATCTAATTATTTCTCTTTCCAAAATCTTCTCTCCATCTATTCAAACTGACTCAATCACTCTCCAGTAACACTTAAAACTCTTTCTCTTTCTTATTAGTTTCTTCACTCTGCTCAACAATGGCGGGGAATACTAATCCCGCCGAAGCAATTGCAGTGGCAGTTGCGGAAGAAAAGAGTAACAAGGATAAAGAAAAAAGGAAAAAATTTGCGGGAGTGAAATCGGTCCCCCTCAAATGTTTGATTCTGTTGTCGAAACTTCTCGCGTACCTTCTCTCCCTCCCAATCGTCGCTTTTGTGGTATGGCTAATCTACATGCGACAATACGATTGCGAGAACCTCTTGAAGCTGCCACAGTTACAAATCGGGATCATTGTTTTCTTAGTTGTTATCTTCGTGATTAACCTTGTCGCTACGTTTCTTAGGTCCCGGTTTCCGGTCCCTATGCTATTGGTATTGATGATCCCTGTTATTGTGATGTTCACGATGGGGCTAGGGTTAATCGGGGCTTACAAGGTTCAGAGCCGGATGATCCCCGGTTCGCCTAGCTGGCTTAAGGCGAAAGTGGGCGATGCCTATATTTGGAACAATATTAAGTCTTGTGTATACGATACGAGGACTTGTGAAGATCTGTTGTTGAGATCGTACATGCTTAACGCTTATGATTTCAATAAGCTCAAGTTATCCTACATTGAGGTATATAATCTCTATTTTTGTAACACGAGAATTCTTTCAATTATTATTTTTTTCTTTTAGCTGAGGATCTTAATTGTCAGTTTGTAACTATATAAGGTTTCACCATTTGCATGTATAAGATTTATCCAAATATTGTACAAATAGCTTAATACGTGTAACGAAAAATATTTGAAATAAGATTGCAAAGTATTTTTTTTAACTAATCGCTATACATTTGTTGTCTTGTATATGCAAAAATCAAGAATGGGTGCTGCAGACCGCCTTCACACTGTAACATGGTGTTCGTAAACG
>MKEJ01066766.1:0-12643 GCA_001753735.1 Embelia ribes | reverse complement strand
CTATGACAAGAAATAATCCTACTATGCATAATACACTCTCGACCACCCGCTACAATACTTATCCGTAAACCACCAATGTTTACATAACTCAGTTAACTCTGATACCAACCTGTCATGCCCCGCAATCTGTGACCCGGGGTTATGAGATCCTAAAGATAAAAAGAACAAAAAATAAAGACATGAAAATCATCTACGATAGTCATATCGCATCTAGCTGCCTCTGCAGGATGGTCCTACTCACACACCACAACATGAACATCAACAATAGCAAAAATATAAAATAACTCTAAAAAAAAGGAAGAAGGCTAGCACCAACTCCAAAAAAAATATAAATAGTAAATTGCATGTTTACTAATACAATACTGCAAGTTGTATGCTTACCAAAAATAAATGATAAATGAAGGTATACATATGTTTTTTGCCTCATATAAGAGTAAGAACATATCTATACTTTTACCACGCTGCAAATAATACACCACTACATCTCACTATCAGAGTACACTATAAACCAAAATAAAGAACATAAAATGAAAGTGCTAAACAGTTGCGCTAAAAATATATATACACTACATCTGAAGCGCCTACGCAAGATTTGGCCCTGCCTCCGCACCTATAATATCACATATATAAAGATGAAGACAAAATGAAAAATGAACGGTTAGCCAAGCAAATCCACGATAAAAGAGAAACTAGGCTATATATACATGGATGAATATATATGACAACATATATGAATCTCATGACATAAATATAATTATGCTCATGAATGCAACTCACACTAACACATACATGCCCATGCATACCCGCACCCATGGAAAAAATTATTTTTGGGACTACTATCACTACGAATATAAATCACTAAGGTTTGCCACCTGCAGTTTGACAAAATCAAACTCTTCATTGACCCGCCACTCGTAGTGTAATGCGATCAATGGGTATCCCAGATTTTTTTTTCCGCTTTTCACGATGAAGCTATATGACCTCATTATTTCTTTGCATTTTTATAAATTGGATACTTTTATGTCTCGAATCAAATCCACATATTTTCTTCCCAAAACTCAACTTTCATGATACACAATGTTCATGCTATGCAATGAAAAACAATGTAATGCAATGTAAACCTCGCAATTAAACATGTTGTATCTACGCAAGTAAATATGAATAATAACTATCCCAATAACATGAAAAACATACATCTCGCATAATTCATGTCAAACTCTATGCCAATTAACTACGCCTATAATCACGCTAATACCACGTCTATACTACGCCTATACATCGCATCGAAATACTTCATAATTACTATACCATTTTCTATGCTTATGCGACACATTAATTCACGTCTAGTCTACAATGAGGGTACTACCTAGTTGACATCTCCATCACACCAAATTCATATACACACACTTTATATATTCAAATGTACACATCACATTACATACCGACAAAGTCGTCAATTTTATATTAAAGTTCAATGATTACCATACCAACAAGTTGCTAGAAGTCACCCCGAAACTTCCTAAGCAAAAACTCCAAATTCGCCTCTTTTTCACCCCTCGATTTGATCTAACAAATGAAATCAAATCATTCAATACCGAGACAAAAAGATGTTCTACTCCTCACGAGGAATAAGAATAACTAATTTATTTCAGCAAACAATAACGCCCAAAATAAATGAAAAAATTGAATGGATGAGACAGAGAACGAAACTTACTTCAAAATGATCACTATGGTTCAAAGATCAATAATCTCCACTTAAATCTTGCAAATACCTACCGAATTTAGATGATATTTGAGCTTTAAAATGGTGAAAAAGTCACCCCCACCGCCCCGGCCCCCCTTTTCTATGCGGAATGGAGAAGAAGAAATGATTATGATGTGACATAAAGCCACTAAAGTACCTTTCAAATCTTCCCGATATAGTCGACTAATACACCAAATTAGTCAATTGTTACACCCAACTGTCGACATATACCTCTTATCAATCAACGTATTCGACCAAATAGAAAACAATACCCACTAGAATTTGATATACTTTAATAACTCGACATATACTTCTCTACAGTCGACATATACGAAATCAGTCGACATATTGGTCCTAACAGTCGACTGTTTCACCCCACCTGAGAAACAAAACTCTCTGTAATTTTTGTGTATCCCAATAAGTCGCATATTCTTGCCATCAATTGACTGATAACCTATCAGTCGATATATTCCCCCTATAAATTGACTTATTCATCAGCAAAATGCAAATTTCAAATTTCTACTTTTATACACTAAGGCATTAACACTAACGATTCTCAACACCAACTTCACATATTTCTCAAACATCAAAATCCACACATAACATCCACACACAACACTCAACACAACAACGCTATGCACACCACGCAAAACCCAAGCATGCTAATGTATATATATCTATCGTAAGAAAGATAAATCCACAATATATACATGCTAGCACTAATACAACCATAATGCAAGACGAATAAAACGAAAAATTTAGTACGAAAATTCTGAGACGTTACACATAACTTTTCATATCTAGTTTTTATTAGACTTGGTGTGGTATTTATTAGTTTTCAACTCGTCCCCGCTTGTCCTTACAGTTGTTCAGGTGGTTAGTATTGAGACTCTCATAGGAGACCTAAGTGATTTTAATTATTCTTGTTATTTTTGGGAATTGATATGGATCACTGACTCGTATCAGATGTGGGTGTTTTGATTATGTTGTGTTTCACTGTCTTTGAAATTGGTCAGTAGTCGCATCAAAGTCTCCTTAATTATTATAAAAGTTGAACAACTTTTAAGATATATTTGTTGGGTTGATGCAATTATTTAAAAGAACGACGTACTATTTTACTTTGTGGCGGGAGAGAAAATTAGCTCTTATAATTTTGAACACAGTTTAATTCATTGGTGCGACTTTTGTGTAAGAAACTTGTGGTAGATTGTGTGTTAGTGTGTATTCAAGTCAGTTTCTAGTGGCATGTCAGAGTTAGCCTTTTTGCAATCGACTAACCTTCCCTTTATTGGGGCACAATTACTTGCGGTTTGATGGGTGTTAACGAAGTACTCTTGTTTGTTCCTCGTGGTCGATTAAAAATAGTTTAGTTGTATTTTAGCTACTGCTTTGGGTGGTATGATATTCAGGGGTATTATCCATGGTGGATTTTGAGTTTATGGGTGTGCACTCGCAGAATTTTTTATTTTTCATATTTTAATAATTTCTTGTTAGAGGTGGATTTCATCATTGATCAAGGCTTTGGTCGCGTCACAATGTGGGTGACAATGCCTTAGCATTTTCAGAAAAATACATAGAGATATTAGTCCCAACTTTATAGGTGTTGGCATTGGCGTAGTCGCGTAGTCTATGTTGTAGCATCGGTGTGCATTGCATTCATGTTCATTCATGTTATACATATAGTATAGTCTCTCTTTTATCGTAGAGTTAATTGGCTAACCGTATGCATTCCATTTTTCTTTCTTCTATGCGTGATTTTGTAGGTGCGGAGGTGGGTGCAGAGTATCAGTAGATGCTCATTCTCTATTGTATATACCTTTGGTATATTAACATTGTTGTATTTAATGTAAGCGCATACTTTTATCATGATGTACTTTGATATACTCTATTGTTACGTACTATGATATAGCGATGTAGAGTGGCAAAGGCATAGATAAATTCTTGCGCTTGTACGCGAGGCAGAGAATATTTGTATACCTTCTATCTTATTCATTTTTGGCAAGCATTTAGCTTGCAGTAGTGTTGTAAAATGGCCATTTACTTGTGTTGGTTCTTTTATATATGTATATATATATAAACTGCAGATTTTAGGTATATATATAAGAAGATGTGAATATTATAGATGTGCGATGTATATGTGGCGAGATTGGCATAGATATGTTGTCGTTTTATTTCATTTTATTTTTTCTTTTCATTTCTTATCTTATCTTTTCTTTTCTCTTTTGTTCTCACGTCCCTAGGTCACGGATTTCGGGGCGTGGTAGATTGGTATCATAGCTAATTAGCTTATATAAACCTTGGTGGCTTGTGGGTAGGAGTTTGGCAAGGACGAGAGTATAGTAATGCGTATGATGCATTGATTTTATTTTCATATTACTAACTAGTATTGTGTATGATAATGTGTAATAGTTATGCATTGATTACTATCTTATATTTCTTGATTGATTTTTTTCTTCCTCTTTCGTTGTTGAAGTGAAATTTAGCTATGGCAAGAGGAAAAGGTAGTCGAGACAAAGGTAAATGTTGGGGACGAGGAGCTAATGTGTGAGGATGGGGAGGTCGTGGGGGAGCTCGTAAAGAAGAAAAGGTGTAGCTAATGCAAACTTATGAGAGGGAAATAGATAATCGAGAAGACAAAAATATTCCTGATTTGGAGAACACGATGAGAGAGGAGGTGAACTTAGGGTAAGGGATTCCTTTGCCTCAACCTTGAGTTCCATCTCAAGCTCAAACAGGACTTAGAAATGTAGGAGAATCTTCCAGCATGCTTCAAGCATTGGAAGCGGCCTTGAATCGGGTTGCTCGAAGTCTAAGGGAAAGTGGGGAAAGTGTTGACACTAGGGCATTTTTGGCTCAGGAATGATGGATCCTACAACATTTTAGGTGGAAGACGAAGAGATTCTAGCAGAGGATTTGATCTTGGAGATGGAGAGAATTTTCAAATCTCTCCAAAAGGGGGAAGTCAATTTACGAATATCAACGATGCTACTCTATTTTTGAGGGAAGGTGACGAGGCAGTGGCTAAGGAAAAAAAAGGTGAGAGGGAAGAGGGTATTGCTTGGCCCATTTTTCGCAAGCTATTTTTGGAGGAGTTATTCCCCTAGATGTTTTCGCGCAAGGAAGTAGGAAGAGTTTGTAAACTTGGTCAAAGGGGTTCCTTGGTATAAGAGTACCAAATTGTTTTTACTGATTTATCTCGATATGCGCCCAAGCTTGTTTTGATAGAGAAGTTGCGTAGCCATCAGTTCAGGAATGGGTTGCATCCTTTTATTCAGACCCATGTGATGGAGGATCTTCATGATATGTTTAAGAAGAATGTTGATGCAGCGATGGAGGTGGAGTACAGCTTGGTGAACAAGCAGTAGGTGAAGGCTTCCCATTTTACTCGACCTTCGGATCAACCTTCTGATTCATAGTCACGATATGTTCAAGGCCTAATTATGGGTTTGAGTGCTCGTGATGGTCATATTGGCAGTAGCGGTAGTGGTGGAAATGGTTATAATATTGGCGGAGGTGGTGGCAAGAACAGTTCGCATAATGACTTTTCTTTTTCTTCTTGCGGATGATTTCAGCCTGCTCATCCTTTATTTTTTAATTCTACAATGCAGAGTTTAAGGTGTTTCCAGTGTGTCTCTCAGGGTCATATGGCTAGTAGCTACACTTTTCCTACGACTTGTCGTATGTGTGGATTAGAGGGACACTTACAGGCATCTTTCCCTTTGGTTTCTTATTATTCGTGTGGCCAGAAGAGCTACATGCAGTCTCATTATAATAAGGTCTTAGCTATTCCTACTGCACCCAGTAGTCAACAACCTTTTTCATCTTCTGGCATAGCTAATAGGCCACCCAGACTGTGCCTTCTTCTTCTTCTTCTTCTTCTTCTTCTTCTTCTTCTTCTTCTTCTTCTTCTTCTTCTTCTTCTTCTCGTCAGAGCGTGAGTGTGGCATATGGAGGATTTAAGTACATCATAGGGTGTGGTGGATTTCAGTAGGGCCAGTCTTCGCAATCTCGTACTCGTACTTATATGCTGCCTTTGATGGCTCCAACTACATATGTTGTTGAGCCTTCCATCATTCGAGGTATCATACCATTTCTTTCTACATGGGCACATGTATTATTAGATTATGGGGCATCACATTTGTTTATTTCTTTATGTTTTGTATTGATGTTGGATCTGCCTATGGAGTGTTTAGATTCCCCCATGTATGTATATACTCTGGGAGATAATACTTATTGTATTGATCGTATCTGTTGGGATTGCAATATTCTAATTGCAGATCATATTTGCATATATGATTTTTTAGTGTTTGGCATGTTAGGTTTCGATATCATTCTAGGTATTGATTGGTTGATGAACTTTCATGTTGTAGTTAATTGTGAGAGGCATCAAGTAATGATGTGAACTTCTGCGGGGGCTAGTGTTTGTTTTTAGGGCGAACGTGATCATATGCCTCCCTATACTTATCGTGCCTTTACTAGTTTGTTTGTGTTGATGGCTACTCTTTCTATTGCAAAGGAAGTGGTTGTGGGATTGAAGTCTTTGCTAGTAGTCTATAAGGTCCTTGATATGTTCCGCCTGACCTTAGTAGGCTACCTTATGAGTCAGAGATTGAGTTCGATCTTGATTTGATGTTGACTAAACATATTTCTATCGCGTTGTATCATTTGACTCTAGCAGAGTTGGAGGAGCTACGAGAACAGACTAAAAATTTAAAGCTGAAAGAGTTCATTAGACCTAGTTCATCATTATGGGGTACTCCAGCTTTATCTGTACCGAAGAAGGATGGTTCAATGTGTATGTATATCAATTATTAGAAGTTGAATCGCATAAAGATAAAGAAAAAAAATGCCATTTTCCACATATTGATGATCTATTTGATTAGTTGTAGAGTTCTCGTTTATTTTCTAAGATCGATCTTTGTTCGGGTTATCATCAATTGCTGGTGCAGAAGGAAGATATCAAGAAGATAACGTTCCGAAATTGATATGGGCATTATGAGTTTCTCGCGATGTCTTTTGGTCTTACGAATTCTCGTGCGACATTCATGGACTTGATGAACCTAATCTTCTAACCTTCTTTGGACCGCTTCATTGTCGTATTCATTGACGATATTCTCATGTATTTGCCTATGGAAGAGGCATACCGAGAACATCTTCGTGTGGTACTTTCTACTCTTCGGGAACATTGACTTGATGCAAAAATTCTCGAAATGCAAATTTTTATTGTGTAAAGTTTGGTTTCTTGGTCATATGGTGTCAAAAAGTGAGGTTGAGGTTGATCCATCAAAATTCGAGGCTGTTACAAATTGGAAACAACATAAGTCTATGTTTGAGATCCATAGCTTCTTGGAGTTAGCAGGTTATAATCGTCATTTCGTTGAAGGCTTTTCTCATTTAGCAGCCCGAATGACAAGACTTACTCGCAAGGCAGTACAATTAGAGTGGGATACAAAGTGCGAGGAGTCTTTTCTTATTCTAAAGGCGTTGTTGACCTTGGCTCCAATTCTTGACATTTTGGAGCAAGGCCTTAGCTATATAGTATATTGTTATGCATCGAAGGAGGGTTGAGTTGTATGTTTATGCAACTCGGGAAGGTGGTGACTTATGTGTCAAGACAATTAAAAGTGCATGAGAGAATTACCCTACTCATAATATCAAACTTGGTAAGGTTGTATTCGCGTTGAAATGTTGGCATCATTACCTATATGGCTAGAAGTTTGAAGTATTTTCTAACTATAAATCTCTCAAATATTTGTTTACACAATGAGACATGAATATGTATCAAAGGTGGTGGATGAAATACTTAGATCAGTACAACTTTGATCTAGAGTATCACCTGAGGGAAGGGGAATGTGGTAGCGGATGCATTGAGTCGCAAGACTCGGTGTTCTCTTGCTTATTTGGTGATGAAGAAATGGGAGATGATGCGAGCATTAAATGAATTTGGGTTGAATTACGTAGAGGAAGTGGAGGGTAGCGCAACGTTATTTACAATTAAAGTTCAACTGACTTTGATTACTTGTGTGGTTAAAGTGCAATACGTTGATGAAGAATCTGATGCTTATCGTGTTTACATTCTTAGCAACCATGGACTTGATAGATGAGCGATGTCAAAGGATACTGGGGTACAAGTTCAGAACCAATTGTTTGTTCCTAAATTTGCTCGAGATGAGGTTCTGCTGAAATCTCATCATTTGCATTTAGCGGTGCATCTCTATAGAACCAAAATGTTTCATGATATCAAGCGTCATAATTGGTAGCCCAGAATAAAGAAGGACATGGCGAAGTTTGTATCGTATTGTTTGACGTGTCAGCAAGTAAAGACTGAACACAAGTGTTAGGGCGGATTGCTTAGACCATTGTCGTTCCTAAGTGGAAGTGGGGACATATCACAATGAATTTCATGTTGGGTTTGCCTATGTCACGGTGGGGGAATAATGCGATATGGGTAATCATAGACCAAATGATGAAGGATGTACATTTTCTTCCAATTGGTACAATCGACTCGGTTGAGAAGTTGTGTCGGAAGTATATCGTTGAGATTGTTCAGTTACATAGAGTTCCTATTTTGATTATGTTTGACCGTGACTCTTGATTCGTTTCATGTTATTGATTGGGTTTTCAAAAATCTTTGGGGATCAAACTATCATTGAGTACGGCTTTTCACCCTCAAACAGATGGCCAATCTGAACGAACTATTCAAACGTTGGAGAATATACTTTGGGCTTGCATGCTTAATTTCAGTGGAAGTTGGGAAGACTATGTAGGCTTGATCGAGTTCACTTACAACAATAGCTATCACACAATATCAAAATGGTACCATTTAAAGCATTTTATGGAAGATTGTGTTGATCCCCTATCTGTTGGGCGGAGGTTGGTGAGGGCACATTGTTAGGTTCAGAGTTTATAGAGGAGATAACTTGGAATGTCTAGTTGATCTAACAGAGGTTGAAGACAACTCGGAGTCATCACAAAGGTTATGTGGATATGTGAAGATAATTGTTAGCATTTGAAGTTGACGAGCATGTGTTCATAAAGATATCTTCAAAGAAAGGGATAATGAGATTCAGGAAGAAAAGAAAACTATCATTGCGTTATATCGTGCCTTTCCTTGTTCTCTATGTGGTTGGTGAGATGGCCTATCTTTTGACATTGCCACCTCAGCTTGTGGGGGTTAATTTAATATTTCATGTATAGATGTTGTGGAAGTATATTCAAGATCCATCCCATATAATTGACTTTGATGATGTGCATGTGGAGAAGGATATTTCGTAGGAGTTACGAACTATTCGAATCTTGGACTCGAAACAGAAAACCTCGTATAGGCTGAGCATTCGATTGGTCAAAGTATTATAGAAGTATGGCTCGAGCGAATAGATGACATGGGAATGAGAGGAGGTGATATGGGCGATGTATCTGGACTTGTTTGTCAATTCTGGTACGCCATTTCTTATTGCATAGTATGTACGAATTTCGGGGATAAAATTTCCTAATGTAGCGAGGATGTAACATCCCAAAAATTCTTAATTTATTTTTTTATTTTACTCATAATATTACGTGTTACGTTATTGATATTATGAGTACATAGTAGGTGTAGTGTGTAGTGCGATGTTGCGTGGCATATGTAGTATTGTTTACGTAATGTTAGCGTAGCGTGGCATACTTGTAGTGGAGTATACTTATGTATAAATGTGTTGTAGTGTATATGTGTACTTGTGATGGTATATGTAAGGTATATATATATGTATGTATATTATATGTGTAAAAGTGTATGTATAAAGTAGGGATATAAAGTATTGCAAGTGGTTACTAAAGTCAACAATTATAGGTTGTGAGACAGGGTTTTGAAGGGTGTCCGATAAGGCCTTATCATTGAACAGTCATCGAGAAATCTATACTGATAGGGGTGAATTTCAACCAAAGTTTGGAAAATTCTTGAAATTTACATTGTTTGACGTTGAATAGCCATCGAATAGCCGACTCTAGGTCGTTGGACATATTAGTATGAGAAAACATGCTTTTGAACATATATTATAACATATTGCTCTCAAAAAATTACTTTACTCTTTTCCAAAAAAAATTCAAGAGAGAGGTGTGAGTTGATCTCTTGGTCTTCGATATTCTCAATGTTGAATCATCTAGCCTGGGTAGTTGTACACGAGATAAAAGTTGATGTTTGTCTTTATCAGTGCGTAGGTTTTCTTTTAAGTAAGTCTCGCTTTCTATTTCATTCATTTGTATTGTCTTGGTTTCCGTGCACTTATTATATGTTAAAACAAAGTTCAAATTCGTGTTCCTAATCTTATGTAGACCATTTTCTTCTATAGGTGCATAGCAATCCATGTTTATCTGTTAGATCAATCCGCGTGGTGAAGTGGAGGGCATTCGAGGGTTTTTTTGGCATGGTTTCTCAAGGACTTAAACTTTAGCGTGCGAGATATAGTAGTCAACGAACTTTAATATAATCCTGAGATTTCTACCGTATGTTGACGTGATAGATACGTCTTGTATGCATAGTTGTAAGCATTGATTTTGTAGTTGTATAGCATAGAATAATCATGATTTCATTGTATGGCGTAACTTAGTAACATTCTTATTGCATAGTTAAATAACATGTTTAAATGCTTAGCTTTATATCATGTTTAATGCATAGAATTTCCTTCATATGGCATGGCATAAACAAATATGTTTTCAAAGATGTTGAATTGAAAAGGTGTTGTTTTTATTTGAAAGGAATTTCTTTGTATCATTACATATGTTAGGCGTTGGTATTTTTCCTTTCTTTTTAGGACATAAAGTATCAAATTTGAAAAATGCTTGGAATTTTGCAATGAGGCCTATAACCTTACCATGAAAGTCGGAAAATCTGATAAGCGATTATCTATTGACCGCATCACCAGTGGGTAGTTGTCAATGTAATCTTTGATTGCTTCACCAGCAGGTAGCGATCATAGCAACTATATAAAAAGAGTATACATACTAGTCCCAATTTTATAGGCGTTGTCATTGGCATAGTCGTGTGGTAGTGTTTTCGTATGTTTCATTCATGATGCTTTCATGTTCATGATCTCATTCATTATATGATGTTACATGTTCATTTATGTCATACATATAGCGTAGCCTCACTTTTATCATAGAGTCAATTGGCTAACTGTATACATTTCATTTTTTCTTCTTCTATGCATTGTTTTGTAGGTGCAAAGGTGGGTGCCAAGTATCAGTAGATGTTCGAGTACTTATTGTACATATTTTTAGCATAGGCGCAGACTCTTACTATGTTATAGTAGCACAAACTTTGATCATGATGTACTTTAATGTATTTTGTATCATACTTTAATATCAATGTAGTATTGGCAAAGGTATAGATATGTTATTACCTTTGTATGCAAGGTGAATAACATATGTATACCGTCTATCTTATTTATTTTTGGTAAGAATTTAGCTTGCGGTATTATTGTAAATTGGCCATTTACTTTGGCTTATTTCAGCATAGTTTATGTTGTTTATTTTATTGATGGTGTTGGTTCTTATATATATATATATATATATATATATATAAACGATCACGATTTTCTTACTAAATTTAACCGAAACTCATTGTTTAATATAATTCGGGGTGAAAACTAACTTATCAGATTCCCAAATATAGGAAAGACTTTTATTATTATTGTCATCGTTTTATTTGCTAAACCATACTTTAGTTGTAGCACAAATCTCTCACATATCGAAAAAATAAAGGAGCAAATAGGAGTAGGATTAGTAATTAATTTAGAAATTAAAAATAAATTCTCATGATAAGATCGTGCGATTCGGACCTTCTTAGGATTTCCGCTATGCATAGGAGTCCTTGAAAAATTGATACTCGGTGTTCTTACTAAGAAAAGTATGGCAGTATCTTAGTGCACTTGCTAAGTAATAAACCACACAATTTAGGGTCAGCTACTTACCACTATTAATAGCACTTCCATTTAGTAAGAAAATATCTCCACACGTGGTTTTGAACTCATCGACTTCACTACCCCAGTCAACATCACAGTAGCCAATTAGGTATAACTTTGAAGACTTGTAACATATGTAATATGCCTTTAAGATATTATTGCATAATTCTGACTACTTTCTCATAGGCAAGTCTAAGGTTTGACTAAAAAACAGTTCACAAGCTCAATTTGATAATAAATATCAAGCCAAGTACAAACTATTTCGTACATCAAGCTACTGATGGCATTGGTTACAATTGTTCTTTCTCTTGAGGAATAATAGAACACATATCAAGGTTAAGACTTTCTTTCATAATTACAAGAATGTCAATGGATTTACAATAGTACATTTAGATTACTTAAGGTTTATTATGGTGTAAGCTTTCAGCCATGAAATCTCCTTAATTAATCCCTTATAATCTAACATCGAGCACATTGTATGTTAACCTATGTCCTCTATCAACAAATGTAAAGGACAACCATCCTATGGTGGCGTCAATCATATCCATGCAGTACTCAACCACTATAAGTATCATCAACTGTGACACCCCAAAATCCGTAACCCAAGGACATAAGAAAAAAAGAGAAAAGAAAAGATAAGAAACAAAATGAAAAGAAACAAAATGAGATAAAATGACAGCATATATACGCCAATCTCATCGCATATACATCGCATATCCACAACATTCTCATCTTCTTATATATATACACAACATTATCACATATACGAAATACGACTTCTGGAGTCGAGAAGTGAAATTCTTGGGTCACGTCGTAATAGCAGAAGGAATAGCAGTGGATCCGTCAAAAGTCGAAACGGTAATGAATTGGCAGAGGCCAAAAAGTGTGTTCGATATCCGCAGTTTTCTGGGGTTAGCTGGTTATTACAGACGATTTATAAAGAACTTCTCTTCAATTGCAC
>MKEJ01066764.1:0-14055 GCA_001753735.1 Embelia ribes | reverse complement strand
TCTCTTTCTCTATCTCTCTGAGCTTCTTCTCTGGTCCCGAAAAAGATCGGCGGCGAAAACACTGTGAATGGCGGCGACTTCGCCGTCGGCGGGAAACAACAGCTCGCCGGGAACACCATCATCCACCGCCATGGGCGGCTCCTCGAAGAGTCTTCGTGGCCTGAACAAACCTAAGTGCATCAAGTGCGGCAACGTCGCTCGCTCTAGGTATTCTCTCTCTCTCTCTCTCGTTAGGGAGAGGTTTTATGCTTTCCGACCTGAGATTTCAATTTATAGGTTTTCATTTTTCTTGGAAACAAATTGTATCTGTTATTTTCCATGAATGAGAATGGGTGCTTGTGTTGGAGCATATTTCTTAATGAAACACATTTCTCCTACTATGAAATCCATATTTTAAAAATTGCTCATAGTAGTCTTTCTATAAAATTTGGTAAAAATTAATAGAATAATGATATTTGTTTCAATAAAATATAAAAGTATGTTTTTTTTAATGTTAACTTGGGGGTTATAGTTTTGATTGGAAAAAAAAAATAATATTTTAAGAGAAAATTTGTTAATAGTCTCATTTCTCTATTTAGAAATATACTGTAGCATTTCTCCTGAGGTACAATTCTCATCCAAGATTTCTCATTTGAGAATCAAATAGGAGAAATATAGTATTTTGAAAGACTGTAGGGTATGCTCTTATATGCAACATAGTGAAATATTTCGAAAGACTGTTGTGAATGCTCTTACATGCAACATAGTTAGTGAAGGATGACAAAAAGACATTCTAATATGTGGACGTGTTTAATACAATTTATTTGAATTCATTCCAAAAATACATGATAATATATTTTTCCAGAGAATATAGTTTTATTTTTTGATACTCCTCCGTCCACAAATAATTGCTACAATTTCTAAATAGGGATATCAAAAATTAATTGGAAATTTTCTATTTTAGGACATCCAATCATTACAAAAAATAAATGAATTGCAATTATTGTCTTTCCTAATTATTAGGGGTAAAGTTTAATTAAAGGTTAATAGGAACAAACTTGGTCATTTTTTTTTAATTCGAATTTAAAATTTAAAATTGTCAAAACTGTGTGCCAAGTCAAACCATACAATTATTCTTGGATAGAGGGAGTAATATTTATCGGAAGTTTATAGTGAGAAAATGGCTAAAAATATGATTTATATGTGTTTTTATGAGATGTGTAAAGAATACAAGTATTTTTCATTCCAATTGTACATACAAACGGGTATTAAACGGCAAGAGTTCGAGCATTTACAAACTATGATGTGCAATATCTCGAATTTAAGGTTTTGGGGGAATTTGTATTGGTGAAAGGTTATATTGTGTTTGGAACCATGTAAAATTTGATGGGATTTAATAAGAATAGGAATGGGATGGGATCTCAAAATGCAAATGATGTGTAATTTCGTTCCTCTTGGAATCCAGCCTTTAAGTTGTTGGACGTCAATGTATTTGGTTGCTAATTGGTAAAGTCCCATATGTTAAGCTTAATTATGTACAGTGATTATGGTCTTTACATTTATTTCCTGCTGTCATTTCGTGATGTTCCATACATAAGGATAGAACTTCTATTTACCGAATTATAATGGATTCCAAGAACAGAATTTATGTTTTGATTTTCGTAGACTTGTTTTTTATCCGAGTAAAATTGATAGTACCACGTAGCCTAGAACAAATTGTTAGTAGATAAGAGTGTAGCATTAACAGTAGCATGGAAAGGATGTCACGGAACTATCCATGCTGTCATATGCTTAGATGTGCATTTCTTTATTCAGACAAGATATGAGATGATTTTATCTCATTGATATACATCTTGCACTCAATTAGGCTATAATCGTCTTCAAGTTGAAGGCCTGTGGAGATGATCAAAATATGTTTGTGGAATGATTGTAACATTAACGATCCCAGATTGGCTGTGATATTAAACCCCATGCACTTCCCACTAAAAGGCCTATTATTAGCCGAAGAGTCGCTATTACTTTCTTGATAAGTTTTATGTTCTTGACTTGTACAGGTGCCCGTTCCAGTCATGCAAGAGTTGCTGTGCAAAGGCTGAGAATCCATGTCATATACATGGTATACATAATTATCTAAGATGTGATGAAGAGTTTATTTTATGTTGATTTTTCATATAATGAATTCTTTGGTTATTTTCTAAAGTTATTTTGCATGGTTGTTCGTCTCTATGACCCTATTTAGGATGTTTGTCTCTATAGCAGCCTTCTTATTATTAGTATACAGAGTTTATGTATAAAATCTACATCCTTATTGAGGAAAGGGTAAATTTCACATTTACCGCCCTCTTATACCATGTGGTTCACTCAAGACCCCCTCCTTTTTACCTAAATACCCAAATTGTCCTCCTAGTAATTTTTTTCTTAACAACATTGACGAAGTGCTCTTTCTCCATACCGATATACAAAACTGCCCTTTTCTGAACGTGAATAAAATAAAACTCTTTCTTTTGTTTTCTTGAATGAAATTTTCATTTTAATAAAAATTTGGCATATCCTACCTCACATGTATTGATTGGGAGGATTGGAGTAACTAAAACAAAACCCCAACAATTGGACTATCAACAACAATATTGAAGACACAAAAACTATAAATAACTCATGAAAGCTATAGATAACTCACTTTTGATCTGAAACCTTGCACCATATTCTTGATAGACAGAAAGCGGGTGAGCAATGGCCATGAGATTGAGATCAACACAGCTGGGTATAAGGATATTTCAGTCGTTTCAAGGTTTAAAACTCACCGTAATTAACGGTATTATGATGGAAGGGCAGTTTGGGTATTTAGATAGGAGGGTCAAGTGAGCCACCTATGAGATGATTGGGGGGTTAGGGGGTAAAACCAGGTGAAAATGGATGTTCTTTATAGTTTAGGCTGATAGAGAGACAACAGAACTTATGGATCACTAATGGTCAATGGAAACAAATTAGTTTCTGATGTATATCTTTGTGGGCGGGGTCATTACCATATCCATTCCATTGGCGGACCCAGTAGGTGGCAAAGTGCACCCTCCTTTTCTCGCTTCCCGGTCTTGAGCAATAGTGCGGAATACATATATATTGAAACTTTTGTGATACGGCTACTAGTGCACCCCAGAAAAATAATACTAACCACATCCCGGGTCCACCACTGGTACATCCTTTGCGATTTTTGATATGATGGATTGACTGAGTTCAGAAGAATGTGGACTGTTATCATATTACATTGGAAATTGTTTGGCCCTCTCTTATAAACTTTTTATGCCTTGTTTCCTTGTAATTTCTTGTCCTGAGGGAGAGATGAAGTCCATGGGGTTGAGTTGCAACTTATGAACGCATTTTGTGCTTATATGATGACACATTATGTTTTGGAATTATAATTCAATTTTTGGAGGGTTTTGAACTGCAGATATTCCAAACTTAGTTCTCGTGTTTACTTATAATACTACTCCATACTGCTCTATGGTCTTCGGCTCATTCAAGACTTTGAGTCATTTTATTATTCGTTTGTTTTTCTGCAACTTTTCCGTCTCATGATTGCAGTTCTGAAAGCAAATGCCACTTTTCCGGATAAAACACCGACATCAGGCTCTACTTTGTCGGAGCAGAAGACAACTGAAGCATCTCCGTCTGGGTATGTTATGGTTTTCACAGATCTAACGTATCTGAGCAGTGGCTTATGCTTTTGAAAATTTGGGCATGGTGTTGATAGTTTTGTTAACGTAAAGGCCTTGTTTCTTGTTTTCTTTCGTGTTCATAATGAAATCATTGCCAAATGCAGCATATATGCAGTTATTTCCCATCTTCCTCCTGCATGTGTACGTCTCTATAGCTTGTAGGGACTATTGAAAGGCATGTGAAAACATGTTGTTTAATCAGATTTTATATGTTGAGCATTTATCAGGACGACGCATAGAATAGCTTCCCTCCGACAACTCTCTAATAGTTTTGCCCAATTCAATAATTTACAAAGCCCATTGCGCTCAAGGAGGCCACTGACAATAAAGGTTTTCACACTTGATTTTGATTTTCTGTTTTTACTATCTCCTCTGTGATATTAGATTTTTCAAGATGCTTATCCTTATTTCTGATGTGATTTCAGGAAGCTGCAGTCATAAATGAATGGAGATTTCAAAAATTGAAAGAATACAAGGAGGGAATCATTGAAATAGAAAACGAAGCTTTTGATCGGTACATGCAGAATATTAATTTGTTAGAGGTGGTGCTGCTTGTGAATAATACTAAACCAGAAGGGCTTACTAATGACGACGGCAATAAAATGCTGTTATCGGCCCTAAGATTAAAGCAAAGATCGAACCCAATCAGGAGTGAGAAACTTAGAAAACGACTGCAAGTGATTGTTGATCAGGGACTTAAGAAACTCCAAAAAATAAACTTATATCGTGGTGAAAATGAGCAAAACAAGCAAATTGACCTTTTGACGAAGGATGAAAGAGTTAAATTTTGGTCAGCTGAGAGGGAATCGTCTATGAATGATCTTCTGGACAGATTGAATAAAGCTCGGAGTGAAGAGGATTTGAAATCTTGCATGGAGATTAAATCTCGCCTCTTCGGTTGGCACAGGGAGAAAACTCTGATGCAACCGGAAGGTGCCGAAGTATCCGCTACAGAGATTAGTGAAAACGATATTTACTTGCAATCAGATTATTCTCCACCGAAGTGGTTGAGCGCTGGTAGTGTTGATCAAGATGCTCTCATTCGCATTGATTCAAGATTTTCTTCACCCGAAGGGATTGAGTCTTTGTGATGTGGATTATATATGCCTAAGAAGGGATTTGGAGAACTTTATTTTTGACGGAGATAGGATGAAGGGATCTATAACATGATTTAGTTTCTTTTTAACCGTCCTGGGTCTTGAATATTTTGTGTATGAGAATTCCCATAAATTAAAGTTACTGCCAATATTTTGTCCTTAAGAGACGAGTTTTTACTTTTGTACCGCACATTTGTTTGGTTCACTACCCAACAGATGTAGCAAATGTTGTCTTCTCTCATAGTTCTCATTATCAACGGCATGCTATGTTTATTGAGGACAATTACTACCACTGTGTAATTGTGATGCCTTACTGCCTTAGTAATTTGATGATGATTAGCATGAGAAAAATGATCAAATCACTGAAGCATATGATGAGATATCGTTAAAACTGCAGGTTAAAGAACTTTAGACCCTTAAATTCGAACACGAGGTGCTTCATAGTATCCTGCTCGCTCCACTGTTGTATAGCAATAGAATAACTTAGTAACAACACGCATTATTGTTGTGACAATCAGATTGATTCATCACCGACAAGTGCTATGATCGTTACATATAGCAGTCAGACACAACAATGCGATGGCTATCAAAATAATGAGGGACGAAACATTGTGTTAACCGTTGGTAAATTGGTTGTACCTTCTACCAAATATTTATAAAGTGACTTTGGTTCATGAAAATAGGCAAAGATTACTGCAAAGAGCTCAATTCCTCAATGAAACAAATAGGTTAAGATATTCCAAAGCATCACATTAACTCTTCGTTAGATGTATGACGATGATGCATACATCTTTTTTCGTAGGCCCAAAAAAAAAAAAACTAAAAATTGCAACTAAAACAACCCTAAACCTACTTTACCTTTTGTAGGTGATCCTTCAATTTACAAACCAATCTTATTTTATGTTAGTATTGCTGAAGTGGGCCAATTTGTTAACCGAGTCATAGCTACTTGGACAAACTCCACTGTAACTTAGAGGGGTCGTTGGATATTCATTTATTGCCTATTCTGTATCACCAAATGAAAATAATAATAATAAATAAATAATTATTATTACCTGCTCTCTATTATGATGATGAATTGAAAAAAAATTTAACAACTTTTATTTATGTGGGAAACACCATTAATTTGAGAAAATGTGGTTTGCTGTCTACCTTGTGTTGATATAACTGAAATGATCTGTCTTAAAGCTAACTTAATTTCTTTCCAAGTATTATTTTGCCTTGCAACGTTTTTCGTATCCCTCTTGTAATATTTTGAACACTAATGCCCTTAATATACAGGGTTTTTTTTTTATTATTATTTTAATCAAAGATCCCTTTGAACCGAGATTGCCTAGGTGATTTGCCGTTCGAGTTATGAGGCCCGTAAATTATGCATTATATCATTATTATAAGATATTGTGATTACAAATAATCAATTGTCGTCATGCATTGCGACAAAAATTTCTCTATTATCTTATTTTTGTGGTTGTTAAATTTAAATAATTTGCAACTCTCGTTGTACCTTCACAAGCTAAAATTGGCGTCTGCAATAGCTTCAAATGCGGAGCTTTTTAATATGCCAAATAAGCCATCGTCATCTTTTATCATCTGTGTTCGTAGCTACATTATTTGTACACTTTTAAATATCATTAGAAACAGCAAAATTCTTTTTATATATTATTATTTGTCAAAATTTAGTAAACTAACAATTTGCTAAATGGATAAAAGAGAAAATTTCACACACCATAATAGATAATGAAAAATTAGTTTCTCACCGTTAACTAAAGCATCATTTTTTCTCAAGATTTTAGTAACTTTCGTTTTCAGTTTTCTTCGGGCATTACATTGTTTGCTAAATAAATAAATCATACATGTGAGTAGACAGTCTACGGCACGGCCTTCCTTCAACCTTCTTGAAGTATAGTGTTGCACATAAATATAAGATCATGTCACTTACATAATCAATCTATAGATACACACACACACACACACATATATATATCATCCAACAGTTGGAATTTATGGGGTTGTGTAAACTGTGATGTTATTAAATCAGTTGACATGTGAAATGAGTTTTCACCAAAATCATAAAGCCTAGGAAAGTGGAGAGAATGAGGGAGTAATCAAAGGATGACAAGTTGCATGTGATAAAATAAATTTTAGTTGGGAAATTGAAATGTTGTTACTAGAAAGGTGCTTAATATTTTCTTGTTCTTTTCCTAAATGGAAATTTAGATGCAAATATTTTTGAAGATATACATTCGCTTATTATTGTATCACTAATGCACTGTCCAGAGTGAAATATTCGTCTTTTTTCAAAAAAGGAATAAGTAAAAGTGATATCATGCATGTGCCATATTTGTGCCTGTTACTAGTCAAAAAATTGCTATTAGGCTCAAAAAAAAAAAAAAATGGTTACCTTTGAGATGACTTAGAAAGTCCCACTATATACTCATAATGAAGCCAAAACTCTATAAACAACGAGCACCTAGTATAAAAATTAGGAATCCTCAAAAATGAATTAAAAAAATGGAAGAAAATGATTGTTTTAATTTAATACTCATGCATTTCCTGGTAATACCACGCCAAAGTCTAGAGGGAGAAAGTGTAAAATTTAGTTTTACGTTGCTTTCAACTCTTTTCAAAAAAAAGAAAAAGAAAGTTGTTTTCCCATCTTTTTCCTCACATGAAACTTCCCACAACAAAAAAAGAAAAATAAAAGCTGAGATGTGAAAGGTGCAATTGCCTTGGACTTTCTTTTGCTTTCATGCTTGTACTGTTGCTTATATGTGACAATTGTTTGTTTTGAAAGTCGTTTTGTTTTGATTCCAAAAATAAAAGCTGCGAAAATAGTCTCAGCTTAGTTGCTTATTCCTTTGTTTCTTCTTTGGTCGTATTGCATGTGTGTGTGACTAGTGAATATTGAATAATACTAGACACTGGCTTATACGTACATATGTATATTATCTGTAAGTACCATTATAAGTACTCGTATAAGTTTTGCCATGTCTATCGTGAATTAATTTTTTGTCTGTAAACAGGAAAAAGGAATTAGTTAGTCTTTTCGGAAGATGTGACGCTGAAATAATTTTCCCTATATTGTTGGTCATCACACACTGTAGCATGTACTTGCATTTTTTAAAAATCTTATTGTACGCTTCCTTTTTTTTTTTTTTTCATGAGCTAGTTGTTCTTATTATTAATATTTCTGTTCCTATAAATAGTGGTGCCAATTAATGAGAACCCTACTTTCTTTGCCGTCCTTATTATGTAAATTTTTAAGCATCACATAATCGTATATTCAATTATTCATACATATAGAGTATATTGTTATAGGTAAATTACCGTAATGGTCCCCATAGTTTAGATCAGAATTCCTTTTTGGTCCATTAGTTTCAATTACACACCAATAGTTTATATTGATCTTTTTATAGTATTTTCCTTATATTAAAATCCTAGGGTGGTCAAAATAGGTGACAATAACAATATGAGTGATTGAAAGACTAATCTACTTGTTAGTAAACCACGCTCCAAACTGTTAAAATTTTCAAGATTTAAGATGTCTTCACGTCTGTTAAAATTTTCATGATTTAAGATGTCTTTACATCAACAAGGACAAACTATGTCGGACTTTTGTCAACACTGGGGACTATCAGTATAACAATTGAAGCTAAAAGGACCAAATAGAAAATCTTGTTGAAATTATGAGGACAAATGCTGTAATAAACCCTATTGTAAGCTAAAATTGTTAAGAAATAAAGGTGGGGCCAGTGAACAAGTGTTACGTGGTTTTCCAAAATTTCCTCATTCAAAAATTCCAAACCCTAACCCTAATCTCCTATCCTGAAGTCACCGGAGGGGGAGAGAGAGAGAGAGATTAATATTCTCTCTCATCACTGCATCATTGATAAATTTATTTATCTCATTGATTTTTTAAATAAATTGTTTTCTTTTCAAGTTGCTAACAAAGAAAATGTTTGTTGTATCAACATCATAAATATTTGTTTCACACGAAAGAAAACTCCGACTCATCGCTTGTAGAAAATTCTGTACTTACATTTCTATCACTTTCTCAGCTTATTCTCACCAAAAATTAACTTGAAAAGGAGAACATGCATTTTTCTAAGAACTAGTATATGGTTATACCTACGGAACTGATTTTGAGTAAAAATAATAATAATAATAATAATAATAATAATAATAATAAATCAACGCCATGTTAGACACTTCAGGCTTAATTTTTGAGAAAAATATTACGGTAAGCAATGAATAAAGGAAAATTTGTCATTAGAAGAAAAGAGTTTCCACCTCTTGGATTTTCCAAATTGATGCACTTAGAGAATAGATTTATTAAATATTAACTTACTATATTAGTTAATCACTTAATTAAATTTATGTCTTGCCTATGCAGTGTAATAAGCAAGTATGGGTATCAAGGGGAAAGTCTTTTTTAAAAGTACCGATTAATCTTAATTACTAGTAGTTTTAATTTCTATCTTTCATTTATTTATAACAAAAAATTTTGACTGAAGACTTTTGCTTACTTTACTAGCGAATTGTAGCTAAGCCCCGAAATTAGTTATGGCTTAATATTTATTTTCGAGGATGGCAAAGGTGACATTGTTTCCCTTTGATTGCAGATATAAATTGACAAAATATATTCCAACAATGATGAAAATATTAGCATATTAATTATTTTCAAACTAAAATCTTCGAATATGCTTCTATTTTTCATAACTGAACAAGAGTTCCAATAATAACTGGCTTTTATTTATTGTTACTGCAAAGTTTTAGATGATTTTACAATATATGTGCATAAACAGTCAAGATGATGGGGGCTGTCGGGTGATAGGCAACCACTGCCCATCAATTTTGGCCACTAATTTTGAAATCAGTGGTCATAATTAAATATATATGCCAGGCACAAAATTTAAATTTAAAAAAAATTATCTAATTTTAACATTTAATTTTAAAATTAACGGTCTCGATATGATAGGCAAGGACTGACTGTCGGGCATCCCTTGTTCCAAAACAGTCTGATGAAAATAATACGGGTACATGCCATTCTCCTAAAAGTTGGTCCCCATAACGCACTCTTAAATAGACTCATTACCCACTTGTTAGAAAAGGGACAAACCCTAGTAAAGGTTCAGTATATTATTTTAGATGTTAATAATAAATAAAAATTGGCATTACATGCAATCAGTCTTACAAATGCAGTTATATACAGATCATCTGATATGGAATATCGTGCCAACTGCCACATTACCATTATTGCGCAATATATACATTAGGGCCATGGCTTCAACAGATTTGACTAGGACCAATATGGCTAGCTTCTGGCTACATTTTCGGTATTAAACAATAATTTAAGGATCAAAATTTTTATCTAGTTGTGAGACCATTCTGTTTTATAATTGTCACTAGACCACAAGTTTATCACTGACACACTACTTTTAATTGGAAGTAATTTTTCGGAAACAAATTTTGTTGGTTACCGAGATACTGTGTAGCAAAAAACAAAAAAATTAGCATTTTTCGCTAAAAGGCTAATTTGGTTGTAACTTTTACTGAGAGAAATAGGGTTTATGTGATGTACATTTGTCACAGAAAAGACCCAAGACTAACATTTTTTAACAGCAAAAAATTTCAATATGCGTTCCCAATGTTATGTTTTTCACGGATAAAAAGTTGGCGACTAAAGTTAAATCAGCAACTAATGGTGCAAGTAAAATTGTTGTTACTTGTCACAAAAGAGTTTTTCATTTTGAACTTGTAGGACAATCCTAAAATATGATAAATATTATATTATCATTATTTTATTTGTTTATTAATTTTTTTTTTTTTACCAAATTAAGTATATCCTAACTTTTTTTTACCGATAATCAATCTTGTAGAACATTGCTTAAATGAAAAAATAAATTCAAGAGCCTAAGATGAAGGGGCAAACATGGGTCCTGTCCAAAAAGTGTGACCACAATAAATTTAAGATGGACAAAGAGAAATTATTTTGATTCTTTTGTTGCAAAATAACAAAAGACCCACGCATGATTCTTTTGTTGCAAAATAACAAAAGACCCACCCACCCACCCTTTGATGATGCTTTAGCTTGCTTCTCACCCACACTCTGATGACTTGTTTTATTATATCATTACACCAGAGAACCAGATGCCAAATTACTTTATATCAATGGCCCTCCCAAAAACACACACATATATATACATACATGTATATTGATCATAGCATTTATATCACCGCCTCTCCTTCTGCTGGCACTTTCATGAAACAAGGCTAGTACCTAAAAGGACAAATTCCATCAGTGATGGCCCCTCTAATTTAATCCTAAATGTATTCTTATTTCTATTTGAATGTACTCTCTTCAAATTTAAGAAATCTCAAAGTCAATCCCTACAAGAAAAAAACAGTTTAAGTGACAAATTTGTGTTGTGGAAATGATGATATCATTTGTTGTGGTTGTTTTTGACACTAAAACCTCTTTTTTACATATGAAAACCTGTACCATAAGAACTCATTGATAAAAAAATCGTCTTAAGATCATTGACGTGACCAAGATAATTTTCATCACAATTTTTTTTTTTATAGTGACCAAATTATTTTGGATTCTAAAGTAGCGTCATTGAAGGATTCATCAATTTAAAGTTCAAAGTTTTTCAACATTATCAGTTTGGCAAAAAGTTTAGAAACAAACATATGAATTGAGCTACCGATTATTGAACAAGCTCTTATAATCTAATTATTAATCAAACTCGGCCTTGATGAAATATTGCTAACCTAATGGTGTGTTTGATTCAAGGATTCCTTGAAAGAAAATGTGATGAAAAATAAAACATTGTACTCGAATTTCTGATTTTTTATGAAGAGATTTTCCTTCCTGTCACATTTTCTCATCAGGAATCTTTACACCAAACATAGCCTAAGGCCTGCATAAATGAGGGTTTCAACTACTGTCCCCGACACATTGAACACCAGGTTTATTCTTTTTTTCTCTTTTAGTCATAAGGCAAGAAATATTGCAGAGTGAGAAAGAAGAAAGAGAAGGCCAATTTTGCCCATTACCTTGGACTTCATATGCGAGAGCTAAGACTCTGTCCCCATACCCAAGAAAAAAAAGAAAAGTACTATGTTTCCAAGGTTGAAAATGCTTGATAGAAGATGTATACGTTTAATTTCCTGTGCTAAGAGAAATCCCAAACAAAAAGATTTCAGGAAGAATCAGAAGGCCATCCAATAACCACCAAGCATGCCTTCTACGATGGAACTAATTCCTCTTATCACATTTTTTATAACATGATAGTCAGATCAAGTACTGTCATAAACCCCACCCCTTTTGTTATCCTTTTGCTTTTCTATTCTTCAAATTCATACAATCACCTCCACTAAAGAATCACGGTGCTGTCTCAATAATATATATATATATATATATATATCATGAAATAAAAAGCCACAACCTTTAGTTTCATTCGCAAATCGACGAGTTCAATTTCTACTTTTCTCAAGAAAGAACTTCTCAGAGCACGACCTCAAGTCAGATAAAATCAGATATAAATTATTTAAACACTAAATTCTCCTTAAAATGACTATCAATCCCACGTTTGAATCCTCATACTAATAAGAACAACGAAAGAACATGTGCTAATGATAATTGTGCCTGCCGCAATTGCGAGCTCTACAGCCATTGATCTGTCCCATCACTGTACGCTTGTGTCATATCAATGAAGTGTGGGAATTAATTATATCAATTGCACTAATTAGAAGTGTGAAATTGTCGGATTCTGCACATTTGATTCTTATTAGCCTCAAGTATTCGGGCTCAGTGCGAAAGAAAGTTGTGCCTGTCCCAATTGTAAGCACCACAGTGGTCGGTCTGGCACATCCACAGCATCCACGTGTGAGATCAATGAATGTGGTTAGACACGATATAAATGACTATAGACACTAAATCTCTTTAAAATGACTATAAATCCCACGCTTGAATCCTCGTACTAATAAGAATAAGAAAGCATATATGCATAATGCAACATATAAAACTAATTAAACTTCTCCTACCATGCCACACGCTATTTCCAAAATCACCAAATAATAGCCCCTTAGAAATCCCACGTTTGAATCCTCATGCTAATGAGAATAACAAGAGCATATATGCATAATGCATAACATATAAAACTAATTGAACTTCACCTACCATGCCATACACCATTTCCAAAATCACCGAATAATAGCCCCCTTAGAAATTAGAACCATCTTCCTTATTCATGTCACCTTAACTTTTAAGCCAAAAAAGGAAAAAGGTGGTCATTTCCAAAATCCAAGTGTGTCCAACTTAAAAATTTCAAGCCTTTTTAAACCAAAAAAATATAAGATGAACAAAACCAAAGGATATTCCCAAATAATATAAAAGTACACGAATAATTTACCTTGTCAAGAATAGCATAATGATGAAAACACCAAAAATATCAACCTTGCTCAAACGATGCTAGGTATACAAGTTCTCAACTCTCAGTTTCACAAAACCCTAGCTCAAAGCTATTTCTTTCACTCATAATCATCAAACCAATATTACAACAAATAAGTAATGACAACCTATCAACAATCCACTCGGATTGACCCAACTAATACAAAAACACTGAATAAAATACTAAAGGTTTGTCTATTTGCAACTTTTAAGTAAATTAGTCATTTTATTTCTGACAAAGAAAAAATTGAGCAGCCAAAACTTCCAACTTAGGCTAAAACAGCAAATAATACCAACTTCAAAGCTGAACAGCTAAACACCGTGCAGCTTTTAAGCAAATGAATTGCAACCAAACAAGTACTTAACCTAGAAACCAAAATATAATGCTTTCACCAGAGACCTCAACTGCTGTCAGAGCCAACGAGAAAATAAGACTATTCCACAAGACACCTATACATGTAATAAACACAATTGAGTAGGTAAATACATGCATACATACATACATGTATATATGTGTGTGCACATATAATGAGAGAGGTGGGAGGAACCTGGGTCAGGGCCCTTGGGAGCGGTGGCACAAATCTGTTGATTAGGGCAGCCTTCGCAAGCATCGGACTTTCCAGCTGACTCCGATTGGGGACCCGGACAATCTGCAAATTCCATACAAATCAGTAAAATTAAATTGTTAGTGATGAAGATGGAGCAATTAATTGACTGATTCTCTTTAAAAAAAAACACAATAATAATTAATTTGTTACGATCGTTTGCGTTCTCTGGGATTTCTCCGTTGTCCATCTCTCTCTCTCTCTCT
>MKEJ01066763.1:0-32632 GCA_001753735.1 Embelia ribes | reverse complement strand
TTTTTTTTTTTTTTTTTTTTTTTTTTTTAATAATAAAAAATAATTTTATATAATTTTTTTATAAAATTTATTTTTTTTTTTTTTTTTTTTTTTTTTTTTCATTTGATAGGAGTGGATAGGTTATGTATCCGATCCATAAGTATAAAATAAAAGTGATTTTTTCGAGTATAATAATAATGACGATGAATACACATGAAGAAATTAAATGAAAAATAAGCTTTCTCCTAAATGAACTGTCAATCGGGCACCCACACAGCTATCGATGCTGGGTCGAAATTTTTTTTTCTGACCAATCACAGGTTCACGGGGCAGGGTCGATGTGCCCATCTGTTGTCATCCCTATTTGCGAGTTCATATTTGCTGACTGAATTCGAGTTTAGTTACAGAGCATAATGAAAAAATAAAAATGATCAAAGCAGGTCACAAATTAAGCAGCAGAGTTCATTAAACTTCGCAGCTTGAAGTCGCAAATTTATCAGACTCAATAGCTAAAGTTGTAAGCTTGCCATGATTAATAAGTCCGTGTTAATATCATTACCCAAGTTACCACAATTATGAACCGAAAACACTTTTGAAAACAGTAAACTACAATAACAATCAGCCAACAATAGTAAAAGGTGATTATAAAGCAATTAATCCACGATAAGTTGCATTACTTGCCTACAAAACCTGAAACGAAAACTGCAATACTAAGGGCAGGAAAGAACTGCCAAACAGCACTTAAACTGAGATGACAATTAAACGGTACAAGTTTCACAAACCTACATTAGTTCATAGGAAACTTGTCATATGTTTGACAAAAAGAACAAAACAATAATATCCTCAATCAAGCAAATCCGACACAGGGGTCTTCCTAAATGCATCAACTTTAGCCAACATTCCCCCGACCACTTTATTCGGGAATATATTATCCGCCTTCATCCTCTCCCTAATCCCATAAGCCGGCACCTTAGCATTGACATAAGCCTGGATTAGAGTCTCAAATTGCCTAAGCCGACCGATATATCCTGCTTGTCTCAACTTGAAGAATATCTTCTCAGAATTGTGTACATCACCTTTGTTTGCATAGTGACCCATTATAGCCATATAAGAACTGAACATTGGCTTCATTTGTCTCTGCTGGGACGCCTTATTAAGAAGAGAGTCAGCCTTTTCCACTTCACCCGCTTGTACATATAACTTTACGAGAGCATCCCAGGTCAGCGGGCCCACTACAATACCACTCTCGGCCATTCGTTTCACCAGATCTTTGCCCTCGGTGACCATCTTGTGATTTGCATAGACTCTTAATAAAGCTGAATAGTGCTTCGAAGATAGCTTCTTTGTTATTTTGGTCATCCTCTCAAACACTGCCTCTGCTTCTTCGATTTTACCCAGTTTCCCCCATGCTTCAATTGCAGCCATACAGTCCTCAAGTCTAGGGCTAGACTCGCAGGCTTCCCAGACCCTCGTCACCTCATCGGCCTTGCCGAGGGAGGCGTAAAGAGGGAGCAAAGGTTGGCAAGCCCATTTCCTGTCTTTGAGGTCATCCCCTTCCATCTCTCGTAAAATGGACTCGGCCTTCTCCTTAAGACCAGCGTTCACATAGTGTCTAGCTAATATGGTCTGTACAGCAAGGTCGGGCTCCATCCCTTCAGCTTTCATCGTCTCCACAATCTGTTCCATACCCGCTATATCTCTGGATTGCCCTTTTGTATCTATCAAAATTCGGTACGTGAATAGAGAGGGTTTCACATTTTCTTTCTCCATTAGCAATAAAACATCAGCAATTTTCTTTTTGTCGGTTTTCTTGTATAGGAGTAGCAACTGATTGCATGTGAAGGAGGACAGTGGAAAACCGAGGTTTTTCATTTTGTTAAACACGGCTTCTGATTTCTTCACATTGGTAGAGCTAACACAGTTAGCGAGGAATGTTCGATAAATTAATTCGGTCTTAAAAGAATTTGGGATCTTGTCGATGTAGCTCTCAGCAAGCTGAAGGCCACGAACTTTGGAAATCAAGTCAACGCGAGATGCATAATCTCTCTCGCCAAACTCCACATGCTTCGATGACTCGAGCCACTCAGAGAGCTGCAAAAGAGTAAAAACTTGAAAACAGGACAGAAAAACAAAAGCCATGTCCAGTAAATAATACATGAACTTGAAGGCATAATTAAGTCGTAGTAACGCAGGCAAAAAAACACTAACAATATGCAAAAAATAGTTTGAGTAAAACTACCTGCACAGCCCTCCCGTACATCTTACGTTTACGAAGGTTGACCATGGCCATAAAGATCTCAGTCTGATTCAACTCCTTCCCATCTTCAACCCACTTATCCGTAACAGTTTGAACAGACCTACCTGGAGCTTCCAAAATAGCATTAAACAATGCTAAAGAAACTCTTTTCTTTGGAGTTTTTTTTTCCGTTACAAGTTCCTCAGAGTCAGATAGCAATAGCTCATTTTGAGCCTCCTCAACACCATCATTAGCATCATTTTCTTCATCGGAAAGTTCTCGTTCAGAAATCGATTCATCTCCACTTTCAGATAAAGAGACCACATTGGCATCGGTTGGAGTTTCAAGCTCAGAAAACCCATCTTCTAGATCATCTTCTTCATTACCACTGCTTTTTGAGTCAGCTTGAGAAGAAAAACCACACCACTCCATAGAAAATTTCACATAACCGTGTACAGTACAGTGAGAGCTCTTCAAACACGTACATCTATCAGATAATGCCATGTGAGAATAGCCATTACTGGCCTTGTCGTATAAATTACGACTTGCTACTTGCGAATTTGGAGAGGAATTTTGGTAAGTTCTGATGATAAATGCTCGCCCTCTGAAAAAGAAAACAAATATCAGCCAGATTGGCACAAAACACAATGCTGAAAATCAGCCAGTTCGGATAATGCCAATACATACATATGAAAATACAGAAAAATACAGTAGTAAGACAAAGTCATCTAATACTACCCAAGAGAACACAAAGAGCTTCGAAAGGAGAAAAGTGTGTACAGCAAAAGAAAACCAAGAATGAATTTAGTTCTCCAATTCATTATTCATGACGAGCACCAATAAGAAAAAATAGAATTTAGTTATGCCAAGGTAAATAATTGAGTATTCCTGCAGTAAATGATTAACCCTATTGTCAGAAATTGGCCCTTGCAAGTAATAAAATTACTTCTTACTTCCCCATAAAATTTGTTCCATTTTCACAAAGTAGCCAAAAGGACCCAAAGCTTCCTTTCTCGCTTATTGTTTCCATTGCCTTTGGACTTAACACGTAAAATAAACACATGTACTAGAAACTTGTGCCACACTGTACTCCGACAACTTCACTTCTCATTAAACCACCCACAGAACTCGAACTTTGTCTTTCACTGCTTCATCTTATTTTTTCTTATCCAAACAGGGTTTTTCAACTATCTGCTAATTCACACAAACCCTATGCATATAGGATATAATACAGAACAATAGACTTCATGACAAAAAACTAAGGACAGACAATACAAACAATACTCATAAGCCAAAAGACCAAGGTTATACAATTACACACATGAATATCTGCCTCACTTAGACTAAAAAATTTCTCCATTATCGCTAAACTAACCATAAATACAAAATTTATTTTTTCATATCTTTTTTTTTTCTTTCTGTGAGGGAACAGAGAGCAAATTTGACTTTGTGATAACAAAATGAAATAAAGTTCAACAATATAAAGAAATACCAATATACCCAAAGGCTAAATACACAAGCATATATAAGCACAAATATGCAAAATCATGATCAAATGAGGGTCGTAAAATCATAGGCCGCATGCAGACTCCAATCTCCTCCATCATAAGTCAATCCATAAAGTTCAAATTAATTTCTATTTTTTTTTTTTAGTTAGGGCACTCCGATCAGTCATAGCTAAATGGGTCACTATCCTAAATTTTATGTTTACTTTACTAGAAGATGCTCACACCAGTGTATCCAATACTATTCAAACTTTAAAAAATAGGGAGTTTGCTACAATAATCCCCTTGAACTAGGGGGGGCAATGCTCATCCCCAACACTACTTTTAGATTTAAGGTGTTTGGTGCGGGCATTCCCTATATCCAAGACTCTATTTTAGATTATGAACTATAGGGATTAAAATTTAGGGGATGAGAATAAATTTACTTGTGGGAACGCCCTACTTTTCTCAGCCACAAAATAACTACCACCTATAAAGCAGTAGAAAAAAAGGGTCTTCATTAGCAAAACTAAATACTCTTCAGCAAGAAAACGGGAACAAATCAATTCTATTGTCATAAAGCTAGCCAAAAGGGTCTACAGTTTCTCATCTCTTTACCTTTCTTCACCACCTTTGGGCTAAAAGCGGACAATAATAAACACATGTACCAGAAATTTGTGACACATTGAACTCCAACCTCTCCACTAACCATTAAACTACCCACAAAACTCGAACTGTGTTCTCTTATTTCTCCAAATTTTACATATCCAAACAGGGTTTTCCCCCTATTGAATAACAAGGTTCATTTCATAGAATTCCAAACATATAGAATATAACAAGACAATAGACTTCACGAGAAAGAACAAACATGGACCGACAATACAAATAATAGTCATAAGCCTAAAGACCAAATACACACACAACCACAAGTATACATCTGTGTCACTGAGGCTCCAAAATTTCTCCATTATCATTAATCTAGCAATCATATCCGCAATTGTATTTTCCATATTTGTACCAAATTCTACGCGAACAAAGACCATAGCATAAAGGAGAACACAGGACAGTTGACTTCATGATAAAAAAATCATATTGTCCGACAATATAAACAAATACCTATATACCCAAAGGCTAAATATACGTGCTTATATATGCACAAATCTGTAAGATTACAATCCTATGAGGGTTGTAAAATTATAGGCCTGATGTAGACTCTAAATTTTCTTAATCATATGTCTATCCAGTATGGATAAGGTTCAAATTAACATTTTCCGTTTCTCTTGGTTACTTTTTCAGCCACCAAACAAGTACCACAGATTATGCAGTAGAAAAAATAGTCCTTACAAGCAAAATAAAATTTCCTTCAGCAAGAAAAGGGGAAAAATATTCTTAGGTAGGCAATAGTTCCAGTTATACATTTATACATATATACACAGATAAATAGAGGGAAAAGAGAGAGAGTTGTACTTTATACGATTAGAAGCTCGACAAACAACACATGACAAGTGACTTCTGACAAAGAACTTGTATTGTCTGACGATGTAAAGATGCATATGCCCAAAAGCTATGCATACATACAAATATACATCACAAATTTCCAAGATCACGATCAAACAAGGGTAGGAAAGTTACAGGCCTCAGTTAGACCTTCAAAAATACTCTATCACCATAATCTATCCATAAGTTTCAAATTTACAGTTTCCATTTCTCTTCGAGCCTAGAGGGCACTCCCGCCAGTCACACTATTGAGGACTCTAGATAAAAAATTTAGGAGATCTCATACCAGTGTATCTAATACTATTCAATCCCTTAAAATAGGGGATTTGCGACCGTCGTACCCTTGAACTAGAGGATTACTTGTCATCCAATACTATTTTCAGCTTTAACGTGTCTGGTGTGGGCATTCCCTATATTCCATACTCTATTCTAGAGTTTGAGGTATAGGAATTAAAATCTATGGGATTAGAATAGATATACTGGTGAGAATGCCCTACTATTTCAGCCTCCAAATAAATACCACCTATTAAGCAGTAGGAAAAAACAGTCTTTATGAGTAAAACAAAATACCTTTCAACATGAAAATGGGAAAGAAGATCAATTCTTAGGCAGGCAACAGTTCCAGCTATACATGCAAAGATCAGTTTCAAATTTACATATTCCGTTTCCCTTAAGGGCACTCCTGCAAGCCACTCTATAAAGGCCTCTATCCTAAATATTAGGGATAAACTTTTAAGATAGCTCACACCATTACATCTAATACCTTTCAATCTCCAATAAAATAGGGCTTTTTCCACAGTGATACCCTTGAACTAGGTTATAACTTTTCATACACTACTACTTTCAGGTTCAATGTGTATAGCATGAGCATTCCCTAATATTCCACTCTATTTTAGAATTTGAGGTATAAGGATTAAAATCTATAGAGCAATACCCTTGCTCTCTCAGCCACAAAATAAATACTACTTATTAAGCAGTAGGAAAAATCAATCTTTATTAGCAAAGACAAATACCCATCAGCCAAAAAAAGGGGGGAAAACGTCAACTTTTAGGGAGGCAACAATCCCAGTTATATATACACTATGTATGTTTGTGTGTGCGCGCGCGTGTATATACACGCGCACACAGATAAATAGATATAAATCCAAGACTCTATTTTAGAGCATATGAACTATAGGGATTAAAATTCAGAGGATGAGAATAGACAATAGATACACTGGTGAGAATGCCCTACTATCTCAGCCACCAAATAAATACTATTAGGCATTAAAAAATCAGTCTTTATTAGCCAAAACCAAATACCATTCAACAAGAAATTGGGGAAAAACATCAATTCTTAGTCAGGCAACAATTCAAGTTAAAATGACACGAATGTATATATACATAAACAAATAGATATATATAGATAGATAGATATATAAAGAGAGAGTGTTTCACTTTAGGGGATTAGAAACTCGACGAAGTGCCCACATGATGACGTGTAATCGGAGAGAAGAGATTCAGATATGGGAGGAGAGAGTGAACCCTCGGAGAGAGAGAGAGAGAAGCTATAATCTGCGACGCTCTTAAACCCTAAAAACCCTTCGCTCTTATTTTTACTCCCAATGTTATAGCGTCACACTTTTCGGAAAAATCCTTTGATTCTCATTTGTTGCAGATTACCCCCACATGTTGCAAGTCTTTTACAGTAAATGTTCCCTTTGTTAAATTAGCCTATCATAATTTGTTGGGATATTAAGAATTTAATGACGATGACAACTTGATGCCCATGATCTATCTGTTACATCATTATTATTGTATGCTTTTCACTAAGTTTTTAACTTTAGGATAATATTAAAATTGAGTATCATTGTATTTGATAAATATATGATTGATTTCAAAACTAATATGATGTTCAAAAAAATTACATAAAGTGATTTATTAATTTAGAAATCAAAATCGGTGTATTCTGCTTTTATTATAATTTGATTAGATACTGAAGATACAATAGTATAAATGGAGTATGTGACGAATAATCGGCTTTTAAAATATCCTAAAAAAATATAACTAAGAAATATATTCTAAAAAAATAAAGAAATGTATTTTTACGAAACACTGCAATGTCTGTCTGTTAAAAATCATTAGGCAAATTTCATTCTAGTGTAATTTGTTTTTGTCTTGTTTTCGAACTTTAATAATAATCGTGATCAAATTTTCTAAATTTGTCATTGTCCCTTTCTGTCTTATTTTTTAACAATTGGGCAATGATAAATTTGAATGCATAAATTACTTTCGATATCCAAAATTTTAAAAAAAAAAAATGGGACTATTATTTATAAGGGGATAAAATATCAAATTGAGTCAAAATCAAACATGGGGCAACTAGTACCATGTGGAACTAATATCTAATTAGAGTAAAATAGAGGGACCAATTTAAGATACACTCGGATAGCCTCCTAAAAAACGACATCGTTTCAATATTTACTCAAAAAACTCCTAAATTCGTCTTCTTTTATTTCTCTCTCTCTCTCTCTCTCTCTCTCTGTGTTGCGCAGCCCTCTGCTTCCTGTAAGTGATCTCAAAGATTTTATTATCTGATTCAATTAATCTTCTTATATATTAATGGGTATTAATCCATTTTGTTATCTAGTTCATGTTCATAATTTTTATATCTTCATCAAATTGTATATTGAAATACTTTTCGTATTTATTGCTTGTTAGAATTTGAAGACTGGTTGATCATAGAATAAGTTTCCATAATGTCTGAAGATATTTTACGAAGTAACCGAATCGAAGACGTTCGATGGCTTTGTTCCCTGTCAGAATCTGAGCTTGTAAGTATTAAAAAGATAATTGCGTTTGTTTGGTTGCGGCTTTTAAGCTAAAAAACTATTTTATTTTTTTCAAACCAAGAAAAAAGATTAAAACTTTTAGCTTGTATAAGCCAAAACAGTTGAAAAGCTCAGTTATGCACTTTTAAGAATAAAAGCAGAAAGCTTGACATTAAAAACTGCAACCTAACAAGTCCTAATTGTTATTGCAAACTGCAAATCATGGGCCCCAAATAGGTTAATCATTTAATTTATATATGAAATGCCCCTATTGTTACAGGACATGCTAATTAGAGTAAAGCAGCTGGCTGCAAGACGTGCGAAAGTTATTGGGCACGAGTCTTTAGCTACGAAGTTTGATCTGAAGATGCTTCGAGCACTTAGTATGTACTCTCGATAATATTGTTTTTGCCTTTAGCTATCCTTGCTAATTTAGCTTCACCGATGATGTTCAAATGTTTGTTTGGTTGTAACTTTTGAATTAAAAATATTGGCTTTTCCAAGCTGAGTTGATCTACCTTTTTGCTTTAGTTTTTTGGGTCAAACAACAGTAAAGCATGATTTTAGTGTTCATGGGCACTAGTCTTTGTTAGGAAATTGGATCTGAAGATGCTTTGAGCAATCCATATGCACACTCGGTTATTTATTTTTTGCTTCTAGCTATGATTTCTAGTTTAGCTTGACAAATTTGGTTCTAGTGTTTGTCTGACTGCAACTTCTAAGTAAAAATTGTTGGCTTTTTTTAAGCTGAGTTAGTATTGCTTTTAGCTTTAGGCTTTGGGGCCAAAACAGCAATAAAACACGTTACCTTTAAATCTGCAACAAATTATGCAACAAAAAAGCTGGGCTTTTGAAGGTGCAGCCAAACAAGCTGGAGTATGTTTAGTTCAAGTTTTGTACTCCGTATATGAATTTCTTTTTCCCTTTTCCTTGTGATGATAGTACAATTGATGCCATCCTCAGTTTGTACCATCAGGTAGATTTTTATTATATATTTTTCTTCCATTAGGCATGTATAGTCCAAGTTTTTTTTTTTTTTTAATTGTAATTTATATCCATTGGTATCCTTTTCGTTTGCCTTTTCATTTTTCATTTTTATCATTATTCTGTTGATCTCTTCATGTGTGAATGCCCCTCGGGATTTATGGCCCTCTGTGTAAATGTCTAATTATAATGACTTTTTAAACTATATCTATGCTTATTATCGATTTCTTTGGTCTGTAATCTTATCTTCAACAGGCTTCATTTTGATGGAGCATCTTAAAGGAGAACTTAAAGATCCGTCAGCGGCTCCAGATAAATGCAAATTACTCAGTTCTAAAGTCGATGAAAATTTTTCTAGCATGGGCATTGAAGAGTTGCATGCATATATTGTAACGAGCAAAAAAAAGAGAATAGAGGAATTGTAAGTCAAATGTTTTTTCTTGGTATGTCATTCGAGCACGTGTAGCCATTCTTATGACGTTAGTTTAGTATATTCTGCTAATTTATTGTCTGCATTATTTCTTGTGGCAAGAATTGAATGTTGATCTTCAGCTGAGCTATTCGTCAGTATCAAATTTGGTGAGCGTGTAGCCTCCTTCCAGAAGACGAAAAATTATAACCAAAAGCTGAAGATTTTCTCTTTTGATAAAGCTAGCTTCCTACATATATTTGTCTCTCCTGCTCGGTCTCCTATAGCAAGCAAATGATTTTGCCCCTCGTCTATTTTCCTTTGTAAGTTTATATATCTCACAAGGTTATTTATCAAAAAAATATGGCAGGATATGCTTTGGATTGTATTGAAGATTCAGAACCTGGGGCGTTGCAATTTCCGTGTCTTCAGAAAGCAAGTTCGCTGGCTTGTAGTGTAACATTGTTGATAGAGACGAAGCAGATCTGATATCCGGTTATCCAATTTTTATGTCTATATGTTATTTTTGTTTTTTTGGTGTGGAGGGGAACAATCTTTCTCGTCATGTGAATGTGATGTGTCAATTCAGTGTGTTAAAGCTTGTGTATCTCCAATACTTTTTGAAAGAAAGAAAAGCGTTCGCTGCATTTGTGCAATACATTGATGTTGAAATCGGTAGGCTCGAATAAGTTTTAGCTTTGTTTCTTATTTCAGTACATTTAAGCACTGTCGGATCACAAAATTGTCACTGAGAATTATCAGGCAAACAATTGTCATTATGTTCGTAAGTCAGTGACTTTGTCTACAATTAATTCTCCTGACAAACACTGTTAAAGAGAGCCAGTCTAGAATCGGTGGCTCAACATGACATGGCTATTCTGAGCTAAAAGAAAGGCTTTTAACCAAACAAGTTCGAAAACAACACAGAATAGAACTCGTTCTAGCAAAATATCCATCTTTTTATTCTCATCTTTCTCACCCCAAAACTCGATGCTTCACATAATCAGCACCAGCAGTGATTCAGATGCATATAGAAATCCTCAGGGTCTTTTATCAGCATAACAATCAATAGGTAAATTATACATATGGAGATGTATCTAACGTCAATCATGAAAATTCAAACAATGCTGACGTCGACTTTGCTTTTGTGGAGATGGAAGGCCGGGGTAATCCAGCTTCCGCAACTGCATTGGATGCCAGACCAGTTGAAGTATCCAAGGCGAGCATCACAATGAGCACACGAAAGCTTTCCCTCCATTCCCCCTTCTTCAACTGTAAACAAGAGGAGATAACAGAAAAGATTAAACAAGGGTATGCAGAGCATATAAACTCAAATGTAAACAACAGTTTGATGACGCATGTGTAAAACAAAAGTCAGTTTCATGACAATTCTTGCACAACATTGGAGACGCATATGTGAAACTTTGTATACAAAATAATGTGTAACAGATGCCTAGGCAGCAATAGTGTGTCTCCACATTGACTTAGATTATGAAACTAGGAATAATATATTAGTAACTGTCTACCCTAAACATATCAAGGTATTCCTAATTTTTCAGGTTAGCAAACAACAAACTGAGATTGTATATATATGTATTATTATTATATAAAAACGTGTGTATCAATGTTTTATACCTAGTGCCATCCATCGCAGAGGCTCAACAAAGATGGATGAACACTCGGTATCGCTCTTGTTGAAAGGGTTGCCGCTTCCCCTCTCGTACCACTTAAAGGATGTTTCCCCTTCCCCTGGGACATGACTAATAACATTATCTTGTGAGGCGATGAGTCTACGGCATTTGTTGCAACGATATAAAGGAGTAGAAACTGTTTCTCTCTCTCCAAATCCTGCCTGGGGGGACGCCTTTTCTTCTCTGGGCAAGCCAGGGTCAGCCCCCAATTTAGAGTTGTCTATCCTTTCACCGCCGTTGTAAGATTCGCCTGCATTGTATCACAATTATGTATACAAACAAAAAAAAGGCCACAATAAATATAGTTTCTATAGAGAATGATTTCCCAGCATGTCACTGGTACTACAATCACCATTCACTAGTAACTTCATTGTTGTGCATAAAATTTTCTATTTGAACTAGTATAACATTGCCCATAAAACAAAAAGATCAAAATTTGAACACATGGAGTGATCCTCTTTGATATCAGCGAGGAATTTTGACGAGACAGAATCCGAATCAAAAAGTAAAAAATTTATGCTACGTGTTCACTAATGAATTCTTTAACAAAAGAAACTGATCAAAAAGAATATCACTTTGCAGTAAGTGAGACGAACCCAATACTTTCAAACGAAAGCGCTTGTATACAGGACTAGAACGATCAACCTTGAACCCCATTTCTTCATACAAATTTAACTGCAGTGGGAGAAAAGAAATCAGAAACCAATGATCAATACAAGGAATTGAACTAAAAAACACACGAAGTGCTGTTTCAATTAAACTGGTGTAGTTGTGCTCTAATGACCTGTTCCAGGAAACCATCATTTGGACAAACAAATTCACAGCTTTGCTTCAAAGATTCAAGCGCGTCTGACCGAAAAAAGGGAGGAAGAAAATAAAGCACTATAAATGACAATTAAAAACTATTGTATCTCCATAAGAGTTCACTTTTCTTTCCACTTGAACAAACAAGTCAGCAAGGAAAGAATTTGATTCCTTCAATGTCAAACGGACGTTGTAAGAAAAAGTATGTTTCTAACCTTGAGAAAGTTGTTCGGATCTCATCAGGTAAGCCGTGATTATAGCTGCACTGGAAAGTATGACCAGCAAAGGTTAGTTTAATACAACAAGACATCATCCCGAGTCAATATGACCCTAAGGCTTAAAATTAGTTCACATACAAGTTGATTCTAGACGATGCCAACATATGAAGCTTCTGCGCTAGAAGCATCAGTACCATAACAGGGAGGAAACCGCCTTACGCGTAAAAGGAAAACAAAAACACAAACTTGTAAAGTTAAAACTCATATTAGCTGATCAACAAGATGTCCCAACCAATTGTTATCATCTAAGGTTCAAAAAACAAAATATTGTTGTCATGCCTAATCTTGCAAAGTGAATCATTCCGTAACTCACATTCTGATACTTGCAATACTTACTTTTTCTTTTTCAATTAGATCCAATGCTCTCGATTTTGAAGTAATACTGAGGAATTTACTTCTCTACACCTAGAAATATCACACCTTCATAACATCGTCAGCGGCGAACAAAAATATACTAATGGTGTTTGCACATAAATTTACCTTCTTGAAACACCAGCAAAGCAATGCACCAGCACAGATCCTTCTTTACGTTTCTCGTCAATGAAATCTAAGCACACATCCAAATAATCCAACAGATCCTCACCCTCCATATCCCTAATTGGCACCCCCATTCTTACAAATTTCAAGTCCTTTCCCACACGCTCTAGCAAGTACAGAAGCTTCCCCGGAGACAAGGCACTCTTTGCCATGTCATCAAAATCATTCTCAGTCTCCGAGCTCCCTACATGCACCTTACGTATCTCTTCAGTGGGGATTGATAAACCTTTACGCCATTCTGAAAAAAATGATATTGAGGCCGAACTAAGGACTGATAGTATATGAGTTATTATCGCACTGCCCTTCTCAAGAACCTCGGCTGCGTCGTTGATGTTTCCAATAAATAAATTCTCACGTACAAGGTAAGGCATATCAGTATCCCCAGCCAAACTCCTAACCATAATGAAAAAGTTGGAAAAGAAAATACAACATAAAATGAAATGTGCTGTATGCATGCAGTAACCAATATACGTTATAGCACAGCTCCTTGTACAGATTCCAGCCTAATTTTCACCATAAATGCCGATTTTGTATTTAGAAAACAAGGATTGACGGTGGTGAAGCATACAATGATCACATATTTCAAAACGGCTCGTACAAAAAATAAAAAACATAACTTTTACATCCTATCTTAATCACAAAAATCCATTTGATTTGTCTGCTGTTTTCCAATTTGAGGAGTAGAATTAGCTCTTTTCAGATTAATTTATAGTAAATGCTAGCCCCCAATATCATCTACGAAAGTAAAAACTCCCAAGTGATACCCAAGAAAGACGTCCAAAATAAATAGTAAAAAGCTTCTTAGTCATTGAATTATAGAGCAAATCATAAATGTCCAATAAAATAATGCATGAAGTAAATCCAAGAAAATTAACAGATCAAATATAAATAAAAGCTAGAAAAATGAACCTCAGCAATCATAATTGTTATTGGGAATTTAAAAAGAAATCATATGTGCATCTCAATTAGATTACTAAGCCCATTTTATCAGAGCACAGAGTTCACTTTAAATTAGTAGCCCTTTTCTAGGTCCTTAAAAATGAAGTCTTTTAAGTTTCCATTTCTCTAATTAGCAAAGTTTCATCAATTTTGCCACATGTAAACCAAGTTTTAATTGTACAAAAACTTGCACAGGGCCACAGGGATAATATATACCGACGGATTTAATATGATTTTTATTTAAAAGTACGTGTTATTGCCGTAATATTTAATTTATGTTATAAGTTCCCTATAAATGTATTAGTATTTTATTTAAAGTACATTGTTTCCGTGATATTTAATTCCTTCACTAGATTTCCTATAAATGTATTAAATTTGTTCAAAAATACTTTTTCCGGAAATTTACAACCCCCCAAAAAAATGAATAATACATATAATTTAGCGGATGTGTACATAATACAAATATATATATATTTTTTATGAATTTGGAATGTGGAAGTTCCTTTCAATTATATTTAAATAATTGTCATTTATCGACACTACCACTATGGACCAATTCGTACTGTTACGGTATATTAAACATTTACTCACATTAAAGGCAAAATATTTCTACATTCTAGCATATTTCCCCTAAGACTATACATATAGATATATTCAGTATATATAAGATAAATTACTTCATATAGATACATATAAAATAGAATCAAATAGCAAACATTAAAGGAGGTCGATCTTACCAGGTGCGTGGAATCACTTCCCGGACTCTCTCTCTCTCTCTCTCTCTCTCTCTCTGTGCTTAGTGTTGAATATTTGATGTCATCACAGAAATACTAATATCATTAACTAATGAATGTGATGTTGATCTTGATAATAGGATAAATTACACTAACAAACCCCATAGTTTCAATCCAAGTTCTATTTTGTCCCTGTCAACGAACACCACCTGTATATTAATTTTTATATTTATATATGATATATAGAAACTTTATTTGCGTTCGTTTAGGAGCCTTTTAAGTCGTAATAATTTAGTATTTAAATATAATAAAAAAAATTAGAAATTTATAATTTTAAATACAAAATAATTGTAAATTAGATTTTTTTTGTTATATTAAATATTAAATTATTATATTTTAAATAAATTTTAAAATATAATAATTTATTGACCTTGTCCAATAGCCAAGGTGTCCACCAGATGCCCAAATAGTAGAGTCCAGGTTAAACTATTTTCCGTTCGGTTGGACTAAAGAGGTGTTGCTCTCATTCATTTGTTTTTCAATATAAAATAATCACACTCCAATAACTGACTTTATGAAACTCCTAATATAAGACGCAAGATATGTTACTTTGTGAGTAATAAGAGAATGTGGACTCCATGCCAATCTTCAAAATGATTGTATGGTTATAACTTACAAATTTCAGCTCTTTAGTTTTTTTTATAAGAGATACAGTATTTAGCTACTCAGCTTATAAGATGGACTTATTTATTATATTTTGACTTAAATAAACTGGATAAATCCAGCATTTTTTCAAAATAAAAAACAAACTAGTCTTTTTATTTAAAGATGCAACCAAACAAATCCATGATTCATTTCATAATAATTAGGGATAGTAATCAAGTGATCATGTTATTGGTGCTAACCTAGAATTATCGCTCAGGTGTGACTGTGCTTATCATTGTTATAATATTAATAATAGTAGTAACATTAGTAAATTTTAACTTTCCAAATCACAGGGGGAGGAAACTTTTGGAGAAACCAATTGCATTGGGTACACAAGGTATACACCCATATTTAAAAACAAACACTACCTCATTCTACCTTCATCTGTACAATCCTCCAAAGCAACCCAACACAAAAATAAAACTTATTAGATAATGTCATAAAGAAAATAAAATCTAAAAAAAAAATAAAAAACATGATACTCTCTCCTCCTTCAATTTGGTTCTAATTTCCAATCATTCAACTTCAACTTGCAGACTCTCAAAAATGGCAATTTTTTGTTCCCCATTCTAGAGATTTCTCTCCGGAGCATGAAAGGCGGTCAATATTTCGTTGCATCTATTCGACTTTTTTCGTTGTTTTCAAGCTTTTTGATTTTGGAAGGAACGAGAAGAAACTCCATGTAAGAGTCTGACGAAACCCAAGAAGCTAAGTTTACCATCGGCGTGCCTTATCCAGTCTTGAAGAACCACGTGGATTGGTACCGAGGGGCTAAGTCCAAGTTCCTAACAGTAAAAACAACAGTTCTTACTCGATATATAAGTAATCGACAAGAAAAAGTAGCAACTATGAAACTGACAAGTAAATGCTATGTTAGAAAGACGGTAAAGAGATATTTTAACCATTGTCATAATGTGTTCCTCTTGATCCGCTGCGCTTTTTACTTAGTTTATACATAAATAGTGCAGAATCTTGAGTACGATGATATGATCAATCAATTAATGGATGGCTTTCTTTGTGCAAATGATATTCACCCAAACGCGATAAAAACAAATCTATTGGCATGGAAGATCAACCGAAAAATGATCATATTGAGCAAATGAAACTATCTTATGCATATGCCTAACGGTATTCTCCAAACACAGAAAAGTGGAAGTACCATATAAAAGATCAATAAAAAGGCACCCTATAAGACGTAAATGTAGTTCACAACACAAGATTGTGTGGGCGCGGGTGTTGGTGTGAGGCAAAGAGAGAGAGAGAGAGCATACCGAAGCAAGTTCCTCTATCATAATAGGCCTATTCCCATGCTTCTCGAAAAGCTCATAGGCACGACGAGCATGTTGCTCCCAGCTTTCCATCCCTTCCAATTGATATACACTTATTGCAGCACCGCAAAACTCTTCAAAGTCCATTTTTCTATATTGTAAAGTGCTCACCTACAAAATTTAGCAACCAAAAATTATAAAAGGAATCTAAGGCGGAAGCAACTAAGTGTTCGTTTGGTTGCAAGTTTTAAGCAAATAAACTACCTTATTTTTGTCTTAGAAAAAGCCGGATGGATCCAGCTTTAAACTTGTAGCTTATTTAGGCCAAGACAACAAATAAGCTCAGCTTTTCAGCTTCAAACTTTTAGCTTATTTAGGCCAAAACGGCAAATAAGCTCAGCTTAAAAGTTGAGCAGTTGAATGTTGTCCCGCTTTAAGCAAAAAAGTCAATAAGCTACAACCAAATAAGCCCTTGAGGTACTGTTAAAAAAATTAAATTACCATGGCAGCATAATCAAAAACTCGCGACTCCTTCATAGCATCAGTGGAGTACTTTACCACAGCCTGCAAAGTTTAACATGGTTCAAGAAAAATTCGAGCCATTCGAATAATAAGGAAAATAATTCACATGCCGAAAATTATCTAACTATTCTATAAAAAATCCTAACTCTATTTTTCTACCAAGTTTGTCCATATTGTATCTTTATAACAAAAGTCATCGTACCAAAATAGTAAATTAAATATTTTTAATTCGCATATCTTTTGTTAAGAGATAATATTGTATGTTTAAAATTTTGAATTGATAATCATCACAAAAACAAAACTAAAATAAAATTTTCAAAAGTTAAGGAATTATAATCTACAATTGCTCACATATCTACCAAACTTAACAAAATATTTAAATATCATACAAATTAGTGTCGCGAGTTCATGGAGGTATCTCAAAATTTCTCTATGACGCATACTTAAAATCCCGAAAAATATAACTAAAACACTTATATATTTTTAATAAAAATTATTTGAAATAATTTCTTGATTGCAAAATTTTGTTAGATAATAAATTTGTCAACCACATGCAGAGTACGTGTGCATGTGCTAGTGTAAGAAAAATGTACAAACACCTATGTGGTTACATACAGTGCATTGATATTATTTTTAAGAAAAAGATCAATCAACATGATATTACCACGTAGTTGTTGGTACAATTCATGAACAGTATTTTACATACGTATGACATTAATCTTCCAATGATAATGGTGAATGAAAAGGTAAAAATAACCAAGAGGGGGGTGCAGAATTTACCATCTTAAAGTTCTGCATAGAGATGAGGCCGCTCTTGCTTGGGCCTAGAAGAGTGAATTGGTCCCGTAGATAAGCTAGCTGAGGCACCGTCAGTGTCTTAGCAACCGCCTATCAACAAGGTTAAAAACTCACATTATTACGTGTTTGTTAACTTTGGTTAACTCCAGAGCTTGAAATATATTAACTAGGGGTCCATTTAGTTGAAACTTTTAAACAATTTACTAAAACTTGGTCCTCAAAAACTTATTTTGAAAAGTTTTCAACTCAGGTATCTAAAAAGCTTATTTGGTGTCATGTCTTGTCACTCAAAGGGTACAACCTCTACTTTTTTCAAGAAATTGAAAATTATATCAAACAAGTTTTTACATGTTTTGAACTATCTAAAGAGACTAGATTTGCCATTTTTTATGAGCCGTTTGGTAGAATGGGAAAGAAGCCAAGTTTTTCTCATACAAAAATGCACAAGAACAATTTTTAGGGAAAACTTAGAATGTTATAGCTTTTGCAGCTTTTTTTTCCGGAATAAGATGAAAGAAATATATAAGCACATGTTATATCAGAACATGTAAGGCTTTCGCGTCCTATGTAAGGAAAAAAACACGTAGCATTTTTTGAGTTAGCATACCCCCAAAGCAGCTTTTCTTAGTGAAGAAGAGCAGATGTAATGCCTAACAAGCTTGTATATTATCATATCCAATGGAACCTTCTCATCATGATAATCTGCTAGCCATGGATGACCTAAAAAACCGATTCCACAACAAACATTGGATTGTATGGCCAAAAAATAAGAACTTGAACAACAAAACTCAAAATTCCTTGAATCACGAAAATGAAAAGTCAACCAAACAGGACTTGAGGTTTCGTTTGGTTTCAGCTTTTAGCCAAATAAATTAGTTTATCTCTAACTAATTAAGAAAAAAACTAGATACAACCAATTTACAATTTCCAACTTATTTGGACTACAACGGCAAATGAGCTCATTTTAAAAGCTGAACAACCAAACGTGGTCTAGCTTTTAAGCAAAAAAGCTGATAAGTTGGCTAATAAACTAGAGCTTACTAGCTGCAACCAGGCAAAAGAATACGTACAGAGAGCCTGGGAAGCTGTAAGCCTCTTTCGGTAATCCTTGTTCAACAATCTCTTCACAAAGTCCACTGCTTCAGGAGACAATGAAGGCCAAGGGACTTCATCAAAGCTGGGGTCCGCTTTGATCACCGCTCGGAAAATCCCAGATTCCGAGCGGGCCCAAAAGGGCCGACTCCCACATAAAAGGATATAAGCAATAACGCCTATACTCCACATGTCTGCTTCTGTTCCATACGACCTGTGTAGAACTTCAGGAGCTACGTAGTATGCACTTCCCACAATGTCATTCAGCCTTTCATCTGCAGAATTTCATTTAATAACTTATAAGTTAATAAAGATTCATATACTTTTAATACCACAATATAATAATAATAATAAGTAGCAAAATTTGTCTTTACCTAGTTTTACATAATCAGAGAGTCCAAAGTCGATTGCCTTCAGTGGGGAACGGTCATCTTTGGAAGTGAAGAGAAAATTCTGAAGAATGTTTGGAAAAATAAAATTATCTAAAAGCAAAATCAAGCGATGGAGAAAATTGGTATGATCTAAAAGACAAGGAGAATTACTCAGTTGCATCTTATTGAAGTCATAATCTGAGGCCAACATAAGGGAGAAAGTGAGCTACAATTGTCCAATATAGGCAACATATAACATTTAAATGTCTATTTAAACTTTCGCCGACGGTCAAAAGGACGACTAACACAGGCTTAGCGGGTTGTTTTCGAAGCCTAACACATAGTCAAAATCTTCAAATGCTCGTAGATTCACAAAATAAGGCCACACTCCAACCTGATTTTATAGATTCTAAGTAAATAACATTTGTGATTGCTCTACACTGAATAATCTTCAAATGCTAAGTTACAAGTCACCACTACTTTTGTTTTTTTCTTAACCATGTATCGTAAATAATGTTCTTACGAGAGAACTCCAAGTTCAGTACCTCAGGCTTGAGGTCACGGTGGACAACTCCCTGGAGGTGACAATATGCAACAACGCTTATAATTTGGACCATTACTTCCTTAGCATCGTCTTCCGAGTATTTCCCTCCCCTGTTAAATTAAATTCAGATAATCTTAGGCCAAGAAACATAAGAATAAGTCAAGTAATGGAACACAACTAGAAAGCCTACAATTATATGTTACCTAGAAAGTATTCTATCCAATAATTCTCCTCCTTTGCATAACCTGTAGCACATTAGACAAACAGTAAGCTTACCATTACAGCAATTTCAAAAATACTTTTAATCATCTCTATGCGGAAAATAATAACAATTTACTCTCCACTAAAGAGGATCAGGGTGTTTTACAAATTTTTGTTCCAAGTTATCCTCTTATTTTTTGTCCTTTTATTCTCTAGTTAAAAAATTAAAATAAAAAAAGTGACCAACCTTTCATATATGTAAATAAAAGAGAGATGCAAAATTGCACGTGCCACCAAGTCCTTACACGTTCATAACCTCATAAAACATCTAGCATAAATAAGAGAGCATGTATTTTTTCAGCTTTCGTTCCTTCCAGATATTATCCTTTTTTTATATTTTATTTCCTTTCATTCAATTTTTTCTTCTTTGGCAGAGGGAACAAGCATGAATAACAAAATTTTGAAAAGAGTTGACCCGTTTAAATAAAGCTAGGCCGGCTTGTCTCATCCTCCGTAGCGTATCTAAGCTAACACTATATTAAATCAAGTCATTTATTTGTCGAGTCGTATTCAACTTAATGAAGTTAATGTCAAGATTCCATTGGTTCTTATCTTTACCAAATCCAAAGGTTTTTATCTCTTTTTTGACAAGTGCCCGAAACCAAAACTAGATTAAAAAAAAAAAAAATTGAAACAAAGTTTCCAGATGTATCCAAATCTAATATAGAAAAAAACGAGCAGAGAACTTTAACACCCATGTGAGCACAGTCAAGTAAAATTGTGACATTATAAGAGAACAAAACAGACTATAAATTACGAGCTAGACAAGTAAAATTCAAAAAAGTAGTGTATACTTACTCCATCACTACGTAAACATTTTCATTATCTTCATAAGCATCATAGAATTGTACTAGGTTCTTATGCCCTGTTAGAGCCCGTAGTATCTTCACTTCTCTTCGCACATCCTCGATGGCAATTGCTGTAGTCATCTGGAAAACAATAAAGACACAATCCTATAAGTAATACTGAAATAAAAATATTTTGGTGCCGCGGCATCTGCAGATTGAGGACAGCTTTCGAATCTGACAAGATAAGGTTTTGAGTAACAATAACATCTGTTGCAAGGAAACAAAAGAAAAGATTCCTCGTAGAAAATGACGTGATAGAAGATAATGTGGCATAATCCGTGGGTTCAAAAACTCAAAGACTAGGGATGACTAACTTTAAAGATGATCATACAAGGAATAAATTAAGCAACTACTAATAACAAAAAACTTAATCTGAGGGGTCATAAGGAGAAATTTCCATCCAAGAAATCATGCAAGCACGATAATTGTTTTCCTTTAAGGATAAAACTCGACCTATAAGTATTTATTACCCAATTATTGTTCTTCAGTTAGAAGAGATTCATTACAGATGGATCAAAGACTAAGAGTGAACTTGGTACTACTAATTCTTAGAGCGCTTATGCTCTTCTTTCCAAGTATAGTGAATTACATACAACATTTAGCAAGAAAAATAAAATCATCCCTTCACCAAGCAATAACGAGCCGGCACTTTATATAACAAACACATGTATAAAACAAAATTTTAACATAACACACCAAAATCTTTCAATCAAAAGCATATGTACACAAAATACAAATATGAAGTAATACACAAAGATCATCATAACACTAAAATTAGTAATGAGTTGATACAAATAAGAAAAAACAACGAAAGTTTTGACACAGGGAATAGAGATAACAATATCATACCTTAGATTTGGGGATAACCTTGACCGCCACATCATGACCCTTCAAACTCCCCTTTTTCCCTGTTGCGGAGCAAGTATACCCAAAATGCCCCCTCCCCACTTCTTCCCCTAACTCATAGTGATTCCCAAATTGCCTTGAGAACCCGAAACTCTTATCCAAACCCAACTCAACCTCGCTCCCCTCGGGTATTGACACCTCATTAGGTTTCACGGACCCATGCCTGCGTGCTAGCAAAGCCCGAATGTGCTTCGCTGGCGAAGGGGGCGGGAAAGGGCGCTTGAAGAATCTTAGAGGAGTTGAGTTCACAGAGGAAGAGTTTGCTGGGGAGTTTTTGAAAACACTGTGGAAAGGGCTAGGGCTGTAAAAGGGGAAATTCGATGCTTTTCCGGTTTTTGAATTGGGATTGAAAGTTGGATCAATTTCAGTAATGGAGGTTTCAGATTCGTCACGGGTGGTTCCATTTGGTTTTGCATAACAAATTCCCATGGATTAAATCTAACACAATAAATTGAATTAGAGAAAAATATTTAAAAATAAAAAATAAAAAAAATGATCTTGGAAACAAGGGTTAGCAACAGAGAACAAAAAGCTAAACCATTTCGTTAAAAAATTTGAGCTTGTTCAGAAAAATATATATATATATATATACAGTAACTATTTGGATTAAAATGAGCCAAATTTATGAATTTTGGGTAAATTAAGTAGTCTATAAAGAGACCCAGTTAGTTGAATCCGAGAAAATTTGAAACTTTAAAGATTTCGGAAACAAATTGAGCTTGATCAGAAAAGCCCAGAAAAGATTCGGATCATAATTGGGCAAAATTTATGTATTGGGGGAATTTGAGAAGTCTTAAAGAGACCAATTTGTAAAACACTGAAAAATAAAGAGAAGAAGACGATTCTACTTTGTTATCACACAATCAATGAGATGGGTAAAACCAGTTGCGTAACTGATTTAGAAAAAAAAATAATATTTGATGCGAAAACAAAATCAGAGGAAGACCCAGGATAGATTGAGAGAGAATAAGGTAAAGGGAGAAGTGAGAGAAGAGTGAAAGAGCATAAAAGGGGGGGAAAGATGCTTGGGAGAGGCTGCAAGAAAAAGGAAAAGAGGGGAGAGAGAGAGAGAGAGAGAGAGAGAGAGAGGAAAGAAGAAGCCAAAAGCTTTTTTCTGCTTTTTCAAGCTTTTCCTCTTGGTTGGTTTTGTGAATAAAGGAAACAAAATGTTTCTTTTTCTTTTTTTAAGTCACTAATGAGGAAAGTAATTGTCAGACATAAATTGTTTTAGATGAACTTCTAATAGTACTAAATTAAGAATATGCCCACAATATTTAAGGCATGGATTAATTTGACATAAAGGGGTTTTTCTTTACAAATTTTTGCTCATCTTCATAATTGGCAATTCTGTCAAAGATCTTTGAAAATAATTTCTTTGCATGAATTAAATGTTATTAATAGACAAATGAATGAACAATTAATTATATAACTTTTTTTCTCTAAGATTGAGCCCGTTGTTACCGGCTTAAAAGTTATTATGAAATTGAATAGTTTTTTCTTTGCATAATTCTGCTCTTTATGAAACTGTTGCCAAGATCTATCCGTTGATTAGAGGAACATTACTAGAGAAAAGTATAGACTAAATCCTAATTTAGATCATTGTTTGCTCTAAGGTTGTGCATTATATACCTTTGGACATGCTCGGAACAATTATATCAAATCAAATTATCTAAAAGTGGTTATCTTCCTATTTTAGATAATAAAAAATTTGCTAATATCACTTTTGTGCCTCCACGTTAGATTAATTAAAAGATTTATCAATTAACATATGAAAAAGAGACTACTTATAAGTAGTAGAGACATTATTTATTGACAGTAATATTATTAGTCTATCTCATACATATCAATCGATGAGTAAATGTATATAGTAATTTTCTACATATGTATTAAATTTCTATGCTTGACAAAATATGTCATGTCATTACCTAAAATATAAAATGACTAGTATGATTACCCAAATCCAAGTAACTACTATTCATTATTTGAAAATATAAAATTAGCATTTGCTTTCTCTGCTTTCACATTAATTACCACAATCATTAAAATATAATACTTTATCTCATATTGCATTAAGTTAGTACAAAATTGAATTTAATATTTAATATTTAAATTAAAGTATTATTATTATTATGTAATCAAAATGATACTTAAAAAATAATGAGTAGTAAAAGTAAACTAAATTTTGCTTTATATTTAAAAATAATTATCAAATGCAAATTAGAATTTTGAGTATAGTAAAATATTTTGAAATATCTATAACTAACGAAAAAGACTAGGATTTACTATCTAAATTACACAATATCAAATTTATAGATTTAATAGTTAAAACTAATTATGATAATAGATATAAATTGAATTTGATTAGAATATATAAATAAATTTAACATAAATCAAATTTAAAACTCATTTTTTTATTTTTAAATATAAGAGAAGTATAAAAAAAATATATAAATATAAATTAAAAATTGAATAATTAGATGTATAATAATAACTTTTATGAATAAAAAATATTATCATCGTAATAATATGTATTCGTATATATCAATTTTTAAATATAAATTTGTGAAATATATAAAAAATAATATTTTAATATTATAACAAATTTGATAGATAATTTGATGCAAAGTGTAATAATTATAATTTCTATAAAATGAAAATAAAAATATTGGGTTCTGTATTTTAAAAAATATATTAAACCAATCTTATGCAAATGCTGTTATGGTCTTATTGTTCTCCGATTAACATAAGTGACACGAGTTTAGATTATTTATTGTTTCTATATGTGCAGTTCTGTATTATTATTAAAAAAAATTATTTACTTTTATGTTTTTTCAAAATAATTAGTGTCATAAATTTAAATTATTTATAAATATTGCAATAGTATTTTTAAAAATTTATTTAGAGATAGAAAATAAAATAATTTTTTTGGCACCGAATGTTGTACATAATATTATTTGTATAAACTATTGTCAAATAAATTAATGAAAATACTTTCACGATTTTTATAAATTACTTAAATTTATCACACTAATTATTTTGAAAAAAATAAAAATAATATATTTTTTTAATAGCAGTACAATACTGCATATATAGAAATAGTACAGAATTTGAACTTAGGCGACATGACCTTCAACATATACAGTTGAGTACAATTTTTTTTTAAATGAAATGGTGAATGTATCCAATCCTTACTAGCACAACAACACTCTGTGTCGATGTAGAACTCCTTTTTTTTTTTTTTTTTACTTATGTTGAGGTAAAATATATTTTCAAGTTAATTAAAAGTATTATACAAATAGATACTAAGAGTTAGTATAAGATTTGTGAGTGGAAGCATAAATGGTTTTTATATTGTTTGTTTAAAAAATAAAAAAAATAGTGAGACTCGTGGTTAATATTGATTTAATTTATTCCAAATGGATCAATAAATAGATTACGATTTTTTTAAGAGAAAGAAGCTGAATTTCTTTCTCTGTTTTTTGAAGCTAGCTTTTACACTCGGTGTTGTGAATGTCTAATGGTCATCAATAAAAAAAGATTTGTCAGACAATCTTTACATTAAAAGAATCACAAATGACTAATGTAATAATGTGGGATATGAGTAGGAATTTGTACTTTTAACAATATTCCAATATTAAATTGATTTTGAAATAAGTAATGCTAAGTCTACTAAAAAAGCTACCCAAATTTTTTTTATCCGTACTGTTTTATGAAATTGAATTACAGTACATATAAAATGGTAACATCTTAAAATAGGAAATAAATTATGCTATATGGGCATGCATATCAACAGTTTGCAAATTAATTGGAGATGAAAGGTACTTGAAAGCAAAAATGTGTCATGTATTCTAGAGCATGAATATATTTCCTCACGTTCTAGTGCTAAAATGTGTTAACTTTTTCTTCTAATGAATCAATTAGTATAGAGAACGATTTAGGTCAACTTTTAACAATTTCAGTAAAAAAAATAAAGAAATTACGCAAATTATCCTTTCATTAAATATTTTATATTTTTCAAAGTTACCCCAATAATTAAACTAGGGGCATTTTAGTTAGTAGATTTTTAATAATTATGTCCTTAGTTAGGCCTAGCCTAGTAATGTTGTTACTTTTGAAATTTTGGTTTTTTGAGTTGCTTTTAAAAGTTGATTATAAAAGTGGGTATCATTTTAGTATTTGATAAATAAGTTTTTAAAAATTATTTTGATAGTTAGTATAGTGTTTGGTAAATTTTTTTTATTAGTTAGCACAATAACATCAATTATATTTATTATATTTTTCATACATACCCATTTTTATTTTTTATTGTAAAAAAAAAAAATGGATATGTATGAAAAATATAATAAATATAATTGATGTTATTGTGCTAACTAATAAAAAAAATGGAAGCAGTTTTTCAAATTATCACCAAGACTGTTTCTAAAAGTATTCTTAAAAAATACAAGCAAATTATTAAAATAGATATTTTAGAGTTTTTCAAATATATTCAATTATAATTTCAAAAAAATAATAATAAATAAGCAACAAACAGTAATTCCAAACTGAGCATTCGTATACCAACTCTAAAAAATATGGTATTAAAACATAGTGAAAACATATCCACTTTGTAAGGGACCTTCTAATTATTAATTATCATCACAACAATAATGATTGTGGGGTTGCATTTGGATCCTTCCAGCCTGTTTCCATTGAGAGAGAGAGAGAGAGAGAGAGAGAGGGAGAGAGAGAGAGAAGCATGTGTTCTCTTAGTATTTAATAATTTGCTAACCAATGAAAAAGCATAATTATTTATTAGTGTGAAAATGGAGCTTTGACTAGCTTTATGTGGTTGAACCTGTTCTCAAACAATGCTAATTTCTTCTAATTTTCCAGCTGATTTGAGATCAATGGGCTATAAAGTAAAAACAAGTAGTAACAAAATTAATTTATCAAAATTTTGAAAGAACGATATGCAGATTTTTTGAGTTACAAATTTCAGATATAAAACATATAAGTTAATCCAAGACATTCTGAAATTTTTTTGTTGGTTTTTGGATTTATATTTTTGTTTAATGCATCTAATTTAATGATAAACTGATAATGGAAAAGGCTTGTACCCCCATTGTACGACTTTCTTTGCCCAATTTAATAGCCTTCACTTCATAAATTAGAAATTTATTTGCCCAGCAAATTAAGCCTACCTCTTAGGCTCTATTTATTTCTTGTGTAAAACTCTATATAAAATGTTCAAGCCCCTTTAATTATTTGTCACCATGTGATCTACATTAAAACCAGTTTAATCTGTAACAGAAGAAGTTTATTCAGCGAACTCAATTATTTAAATATCTTACTTTTTATTTATTTAATATTTTTACGAATAACTTTTTTTTAAAACATTTTTATGAAAAGATTGTCAAGGAAAATGAAATGAAGTATTGATTCTTAGGGGTATTTGTGATAGTTTCTTAGGTGTGATTAGATTTGCAATGATCTGACAAATTGTGGGATTACCAAATATATCTTATCTAGGCATTTTGTACATTTCTTCCCAATGTTTTGCTGAACACTTTTAACTTTTACTCTTATATATATACTAGTATATAATATGTGCGATGCACATAGACCTATGTGTGGAAAAAAACCTTCATCAAATACAAATAAAATTTTAATTTTGTTTAGATTTACTAATAAAAAATTAAACAATGCATGGCATAATAACAATGTTACTTTGTCCAGTTTTATTACATCAAGACTCACGAAATTGATAACAACAATGATCAATTACAATTATACTTAAAGCTTTTTTTAAATATGAAACGGTTTTGATTGAAACAGATTACGCTATCGTGTAAGTAATGAATTTCAAGAGTTAGTCTTAGTAGTGAATTTTGTCAATGCAATAGAAGAAGTTGGAATAGAAACCGGTGATGGTTGAAAGATTTATAGAAAATAGAAAAATAACACATCCATAACACCTCAATAATATTGTTAATTGTTACTGACTTCTTGCTAGGTAAAACTCAGAAATGATTTTTGTAAAAACATCTATGCACGACATGACATTGACTATTTGAATTTGTTATATATTCCATATTCTTGACATGTTTTCTATGCTTACAGAATAACGATGAAATACATCTTCAAACGTATAATACAAGACGAAGATAAATATAAAATTAGAATAACACAAGATAAATGAATCTTAACTAAAAGGAGCAACGAAATTATGGAGTTGTCAATAGTATAAGAAATAAGAATCTGAAATCATTATTGTAACCAGAAAGGAATTTAAAAGTTTAAAAATTCTATATATATATATATATATATATATATATATAATACTTTAAAAAATTAATATCATAGGAGTTAGGTACAGATATTGATGTCATTATTAGATCATACTTAAAAATATTTATTTTTTCTCTATAGTTTTATTTTTGGTATCTAAATCTTTCAGATTTGATTTTTATTCATGTTTTTACTTTCCTTTTCAAATTGAACTAAAGAAAATCAGTATTTTAATATAAATTCATTTTTTTTTCCTTTAAAAAACTAGTATAAATATATAAGTGAAAAAACTACAACTTAATTTATTTAAGTACTACAAATTTAATTACATAAACAATCTATATAAGGATAGAGAGGTCAGAAATTAGTATAAACTATCTGCAAATAAGATTAATACCTTGATGAACTTGATGCATGCATAATTTGACCAAAATAAAAACCTTTAAGAAACAAAAACAACTTGATAGATGTGTGGACCAATTGCTTATTCTATCGGATAAAAATAATTTAAAAATATATATTTGTGAAAAAGAGATTACTTGAAAGAAATGTGAGATGGGATTAATTTTTTTTATTTACAATTATTTTCTCATGGCAACAAGTTTTAAGAAAGAATGAATAAGTATTTAGTGGCTTTTAAGGAAGATTAACTAAAATGACAATTATTTCTCAATCAACTGCAATATTCCCATGCCATCAAATTTTAAGGAAGATTAAAGCAAGCATTTAATGGATTTTTTTAACCCAAATGTTTATTAGTTCTAAATTTTAACAAAATAACTAATATGGAAATTATTTATCAACCAATTGCATATATTATATGGAATGTCAATATTGGTTAATCTCTTGTATTCTAAGAAAATTAATTTTTAAAATGAAATATGGTTGAAAATACACTTGACACAAAACTATGAGGAGGCTCTCATTTGAATTTATAGTATATGATATATGATATATGATTTTATATGATATATAATATGATATGATATATAATATGATTTACAATGGTGAATATAATATGATTTCACATTTTTTTATTCATTATTATTTATCATTAATGGATGTAATTTTTAATAAAATTCATAACTATTCAATTATATTTGTGGATAAAAGTAAGAAAAGCCATTTATATCAATTTTTTCATTTATATATTATTCATTCTAAATTTTAATGAAATAACTGATATGGCAATTATTTATCAATCAATTGCATATATTATATGGAAAGTCAATATTGGTTAATCTCTTTGTATTCGAAGAAAATTGATTTTTAAAATGAAAGGTGGTGGAATATGTACTTAGCATAAAACTATGAGATCATATGATATGATTTATAATGGTGAATACAACATATATAATTTCACTTTTTTTAAAGGTAATTATTACTATTTTCATAAATAGACGTAATTTTTAATAAAATTCATAACTATTCAATTATATTTGTGGGTGAAAGTAAGGAAAATTATTTATATTCTTTTATTTATTTATATATTATTCATTACACAAATAAATTGGTGTTATATATTTATATATTAACATATATGACTTTTCATTTTTTATTATTAAAATTCATTTTAGTCATTAAATATTTATACTTGGCGATAATTTAGAGCGTCACTTGGCGAAGTGTTATTCAATTACTCTACTTTTAGTTTATTATACATAATATGGTATACTCTGAATATGACCTCATTAGATCACATGATTAAGTCATCAAATTTAGATTCTAAATTCCATATAATCCAAAGAGACAACTTAAATTGTGATTGTATCTTTTGCACAATCGATAATACGATATTGTGTTTACTATGATTAGGTATCGATGTGACAAAAGTTAGCTTGGTATATGGCTAACTAAGGGTTTTTGCGATTGCAATTTATAAACTTCAACTTTTTATTTATTTTTATTTAAAAGCATGATAGTTTTTGGTTGTTCAACTTATAAATTAAACTTATTTGTTATTTTGACCAAAATAAGCTAAAAATTTTAAATTAGATGCATCAAATTTTTTTTTCTTATTTAAAAATAAGCTGTGTTTACTTAAAAACTTCAGCCAAACATTTGAATACTCCATCCTTTTCTTGATGTCTTGTGAATGTTTATTAGCTTACTTAAACTAACAGCAAACAAAAAATAAATGCTAATTTGTCATAGTTGACAATATGTTATTCCTAATTAAATAATCCAATGTATTTTCTTGTTTTGTATATCTTTAATAGTTACTTAAACTAACAACAAAGAATGTCCCACGATAAGGGCCTGACCTCTTTGAACGAGGGATTTTAGATCAGTTTTGCGTTTAAATTTTGAAATTAACAAAAGTTTAGTACCATTAATCCTTATCATCTGACAAACATGATATTTGTTTTACAACCACAACAATTTACCATTAACAAGGAGCACAGTGCAAAAAAAAATTTAATGAAAATCTAATAAAGCCAATGTCAAAAAAAAGATTAATTAAGTTGAATAAACCATAATTTTACATTATCAACCGGCAATGCTTCTTTTTTTTTTTTACTAATACCTATGTGAAATATACTGTTATTTCAGATACCGATAATCATGCATTAGAACAGTACAAACACCTTTTATTCAGAGCTTTAGCGTTAATTTAATTCTCTATTTAAAAAATAAATAAAATCAGCATATGGGATTTAAATGATTTTGTTTACTTTCAACCAGAAACATTACCTCCAATGCCCTTCCGAATCGCAGTTTTTACCGAGACGAGCCACAAACTTCCTCCTCAAATTGGAGAAGCGCTTGAAATAGCGCTTTCTCTCCCGGGATGGAAGAAGTTTCAAATCGGACGATGACGAAGATGGCGTGGCAGAGTTCCCCGAATCGGCGATCTTAATGAGGCTCGGAATATAGTCCTTGAGCATATCCGCCACGTCATTGTACCTCCGCAGGAGGAGGAGCACACGAGCCTTCAGCTCCAGAGCCGGCTCGAGCCGAGGGTAGAGCGAGAGAGCCGCTTCTAGAAGGCTCAGAGCCGATGCAGCATCGCCCTGTGCTCGGGTCTCAACCAGAGCTCGCGCTTCTTTCACGTACTTATCAGCAATCTATGGAAAAACGATAATAATTAGAATTTTGAATAAATCCATAATTTCTCTCATTTAATGGATTTTGCAATGGCAAGAATCTAACATTAACAATTTTTCTATATAAAAAAAAAATATTAAATAAATTCACCAAAATAGTGCATCATACATGTATATGTTATAAACACATTTAACATGGGATGAAGTAGAACTATTTTAATTGTAATTATAAGAAATTGTTGGGATACACTTATTGGCGACATTTTTAAAAATAACAGAAATTCAGATTTAGAAATTAAATGAAAATATATCCTAAAAATTGAATGGAGAAGGTTTTGAAATGCATATAACCTTAGTGTTGGGGAGCCACCAGGGCATTTTCTCTCCGGATGTGAGCGATGGAGATGTCGCCATTGATGCTGCTAATCACGGACAAAGATATGTGTGTGTGTGTGTGTGTAGATATATATATATATATATGTATGTGTATAGATAGATAGAGGTGCAGGGTTTGAATGCTTGAGATGTAAATAAAAAAAGAGAACGAAATGCCAGCTTTGACCTTAGAAATGGTTTCCATCCTTCATCTTCATCGCTGGCACCATTCTCTCTTTCTCTCTCTCTCTCTCTCTCTCTCTCTCTGTGTATATATATATATATATATATATATAATGAGATAAATGTATTTATATGACCGCAGAGTAATGTTCTATTTTTAAAAGGGGAAACAAATTAACTGGAATTTTTGGTATTTACATCCGGGTTTTTTGCAATTTTGAGCATAGAACCACAATTTCAATATTACGCAATTGGTAAATCAGTGAAAAGAAAATATTGATATTATGCACTTACATTATTTTTGTCACTAATAATAGCAAAATATATTTGGTTGTCACTGTTAGTGCCAATAACTAATATTACTAATGTTCATTTCATTAGCTATAGCAAAAATAATTACAAAATTTTACCATATATTGTGCCAATATTAATGGCAAATTATTTATACATTCGACTATATTTCGCCATCATGCGTACCAAAAATAATACAAATGTATCATGTTTATAGTTTTTTATATCATGTTATTGTTGACTAACTGATGCTTTTTAGTTATTCAATATTTTTCGTGTTTAAAGTTTTCCTGTTACACTTTGTAAATGTTGATTAATTTTTTTATATTTTCTTTAAATGAAGGGGATTTTATATTCACTCAGTCCATAGATAATTGTCCACATTTCTAAGTTGAAATGACAAAAAATAATTTAATATTTTTATTTTAGTAAATATGCAATTATTATAGAGTAAAATAAATTACCATTGTGCTTATTATGTTTAAGTCAACTCAAATATTAATAGGGCAAACTAATTATTTATTCTTAATTCAAATTTTAAATTTAAAATTACCTACAATTGCATTCCAAATCAAATTATCCAATTATTACTAGAGAGAGAGGAAGTAGTAGGATTCACATTCTAATTTTCAAATTTCTCCATATCCCATTTTATTTTTATTAGCCAATTACTGTTTCTAATTAGAATTGCTTTTATTTTGATTAATTAAGTACTTAGAGTTAGGGGTGAGCAAAATTTGGGTTCTCGAATCCGAAATTCGGGTACCCGACC